>PVJN01049103.1:0-15356 GCA_004026805.1 Lasiurus borealis
AAAGCAAAAATCGCTCGCTCGATGGCTTGTATCTCAAAAATCTCATATGTTAGGGCACTCGTATCTCGAGGTACCACTGTACTTGCTGAAAACAAAAGTCATAGTTGTGGAGGCAGCGCTCCTTTCCCCTGAGTAGCTGTATCCTTCCCATTGAGGTGGAGTTTTCTCTCTTCTTTGTGCGAATTTGTCACCCCATCTCTGTTGACTCTGCCTTCTGTCCATGTGACTTAGTCTCATTGCTAACGCCTCACGCTCCTCTGTTTGGATCCCCTAGTGTCAGCCATTGCTTAGGAAACACAGGGAATGGAAATGGCTTCTGATCTCTCTTTCACTCCCTCTTAACACAAGGTCATTCTACCAACGGGGCCTTCTGAGAAGAGGCCCTGGCCTGTTTAACGCACGCAGTGCTCACAGGCATGTGTAAAGTCTGGCCCCGGTATTTAATCTCGGAAATGACTCTTTGCATTCGATTCTAGCCATCGACCTGGAGATTCGTCAGGACCATTTGAAATGAGGACAGCTCCTCCTTGGGATGTGGTCGTGCAAATGCGCAGTTGCTATTCCTGTTCAGTTGATTCCGATTTTTACATTGAATTCTCAGCAGGAGGTGAGGTTGCCTTCCCAAACCTTCTGATGAGTCACTGCGTCCCCGGGGGAGTCACTGCTGTGACATTCCCGAGGAGCGGGGCCCTGGAAAATGCAAAGTCACGCGGCAGCCATTCAGCTGCCCTTAACCTTCCACGTTACCAGATATGCTTTTTGTTGTTGTTGAAAAGTGCCACTGCAAGGCGGAGCCCAACTGTTGTTCTCATCTGCACAGGAGGCCGAGGACTGAGGAGAGGGGGTTCTAGGACTGAGGAGGGGGGGTTCTAGGTTCCACACTGCTCTAGAGTAATGGGGTGAGCTCGAGCAAGTGGCTTCTCTGTCCCCCGGTATCCTCATCTGGAAAAGCAAGTGTTTGGAATCATTCTTCCTCCTAAGTTTCTGTGTGGGATTTATTTTCCTCAGTGATAGCAGTATTTCAACGTTGTCCTCATTTTATTAGTGGGCACGCTTTTCCTTGTTAATTTTTAGATGTGATATCTTCCCTTTAAAACTTGTAAGACATTTTTATTTTGATCTAAACCTTATTGATTTCATTCTGAATACAATAACACTCAAGTTATTTTTAGTGTTGGTGAAAATTCTTCAAATTTTCTTGTTTTATGGTTAGGACATTTTTATGGCAGTATAACATACATGTAGCAATCGACAAACATAATTATCATAGAGCTCAATGAATTGGCACCAAGGTAACCCCATATAATCAAAACCCAGATCAATAAACAATTTAACAAGCTTCTCAGAAACTCCCTTTATTCAATTCACTCACCTCCTGTTCTATATGGGTAACCACTATGTAGATTTCAACAACTATATACAGTGGTACCTCGAGATATGAGTTTAATTCGTTCTGTAACCTTGAGGCGTGGGAAACTATGAGACGCTCGAGTGGCGGTAAACTGGTGGGTCATGTGCAGCCGGCCGATCCTTGCGATTACTCCTATCTCAAATGTTGCTCCTATTTCAAAGCAAAAATCACTCGCTTGACGGCTCGTATCTCAAAAATCTTATATGTTGGGGCACTCGTATCTCGAGGTACCACTGTATTTGCTTTACCTGTATTAAAACCTTAAATAAGTAAAATCAAACCATATGTACTGTTTATGATCGCATTTCTTTTACTCAATTGTGGGATTCATGTATGTTGTGTGGGAAAGTATAATTTGTTTATTCTCATGACTGTATATTAGTTTAACTTTTCAAATGATTTCCTTAAACTAGCATAGGAATTTCAGCCCTGTGTTCTTATACTATACTAGGAGCCCAGTGCACAAATTCATGCACATTGAAAGGAACTGTGGGCTGCGAGGCTGTGGTGGGCACAGGGGCGGGTCCCGGCCCATCCTCAGCACCCCTGCCTGCCACAGTCCTGCTCCCACACACTGATGACACCAGCCTTGCACTCGCTAACAGCATAGAATAATTGGGTCCAGTGCCAGTAGCAGGAGTGAGTGACAGTTGCTGCCCCAATTGCCCCTCAAGAACATACATGTTCATCATTCCAGAATTTGCAGCCATTTTTATTTATTATTAAAAAATATTTTGTTAATTCTCACCTGATGATACCTTTTTTTGCATTGATTTTCAGAGGGAGGGAAGGAGGAAGAAAAAAGGAGAGAGAGAGGTGAGAGAGAGACACGTTGGTTATCTTCTCTATGTGCCCCGACCAATCAGGGCTGAGACTGAACCTGCAACTCAGGTACGTGTCCTTGACCGAGAATCAATCCCAAGACCCTTTGGTGCCCAGGTCAGTGCTCTAACCATTGAACATACTGGCCATGGCTACAGGCATTTTGAAACATACAGTGGTGGAGTGGGGAGTAAGATGTCAGCCCTCTGAAAGAATTTACATCAGCCATGGACAGGGGCAGAGTCTCCAAAGAGAAATGTCCGGCCTGTGGATTGGATGTGGCAGCAGTCCAGAAATCTCTGTTGTAAATAAGAACTGGAGACTCCCGAAGTTCAAGGATGTCTGGCCAGGATAATTGCAGAAATAGCAACCGCAAATGAACCTGATTTCCAACAGACACAGAGGGAATGTGAGCAGTCTTTTGTTGGGCTGGCCCTCAGCCATGAACAGGCCATGACTTCTGCTGCTTTCTCTCACTCGGGCCACTGCCATTTAATGCAGAACATCTCAGAATTTTTATTTTTATTTTTTGACAAAGCGAGGCCCTAGAATTTTTTTTTTTAGTACTAAGGGACAATTAATTGTGACATTTTTCCTTTAGGATTTTCAGCTCTCTTCCCAAAGGAATCAACAAGGCAGATGCCTTGCCCATAGATAAAAGAGACTGGATATTTTCTTCTTCTTTTTTTGGTTGTGGCAAAAAAGTTTTCCTTTTGCTCATTTCATTCTCCCCATCAGGATTTAGGCTGGAGACAGCACACTTAGCCAATGTGGAATAAGTGGATAACCAGAATCCTTTTAAAATGTCATACGCTTAAAAGAAATGTCAGCGGTTCCATGTCCTTCAGGGTTCATTTGCCTGGCACTTGAGGCAGTCATTTAATGAATCAGTGGAGGCTAATGTGCTTTGGGGCTGTCTATGTCATCAATAAGTTAATGCTGCAGGCTTAGAGGGGGTTTCAGCAAGCTGATCTTAATTTCTTTTTTTATTGTTTAAAGTTTTACAAGTAGTAGTACAGATGTCTCCCCCCCACCCCCGCTATTGACCTCCCCTCGGTCTTCCTTACCCCCCAGGACATGCCCTCACCTGCACCCCCCTCCGTGTCTTGTATCCATTGGTTATGCTTATAGACATGCATACATGTCCTTCGGTTGATCTCTAAATCTTAATTTCTTTTCACAAGTGGACACTGGAAACACGACTAGGGCTTTGGTATTGGTATTCTACAGTGGGACACTGCCTGGAACTGTGACAAAGGATATGAGGAGACTGATGGATTTACATACAAAAGTGGGACAGAGAAGGCGACACTAGGATTTTGAAAGTCAGTGTTTGGTTCGGTTTAAGGACTAAGTTGTAATCAAATCCTGTGCTTGTGATTATTAAAAATAGTCACCTATTTCCCTTAACATGCGTTTATTCTTTCATTTTACTTGTAATTTTTGAGATTATTTTTTTGGTAATAGGAATTATTATCTACTATTACTTAACAAATGTATATTGAATACTTAGCACATGTCAGGTACTGCTATTTTTTTATCTTTATCATTGAAAGTATTACAGATGTCCCCCTTTTACCCTAATGATCCCTCTCAGGTCTTTACCACGCTATAGCCTGTGTCCATGGATTATGCATGTAATTTCTTTGGTTATCTCTTCCCACCCACCTCTACATTCTCTCTGAGATATGTTGGTCTGTTTGATGCTTTTATGTCTCTGGTTTCCGACATCACATGATCTCACTCATATGTGGAATCTGATGAACAAAATAGATCCAAACATTGTTCTCACTAAATGGATGTAACCAGAAGGCTGGTCAACCTTCATTGCTCTGAAAGGTCAGAGCTAATCACTCACTGTTTAGTTGAAAACATTGTTAGCTAAAGCAACCTCTACCTGTTTGTTTCGTGTTAATTTCTGTTTTGTTATTTCATGCCTAAAGGCTAGGGGTGTGTCCCAAAGTCTTAATAAAAGGGAGAAAAAGGCCAGAGCAAGGGGTAGTCCTGTCCACTAGAGCAGTGGTTCTCAATCTTCCTAAGGCTGTAACCCTTGCATACAGTTCCTCATGTGGTGGAGACCCCTGTGAAAGGGTCGTTTCACCCCCAAAGGGGTTGAGAACCGCTGCAATAGAGGAAGGCTCCCGCCTGCCCCCCCAATATCGCCAAATTAGTATTTTCTAGTATCTCTTCATTTGTGTGTGGCCTCCTTCAGAACCCGAACCGGTAACCCTGAACCACACAGGATGTGGAAAGAGGCTTCCACAATGTGACACTTGTCTTTCTGACTGGCTTACTAGGTGAACCTGTTAATAATGTGGATTTTGTGATCCAAGAAAACATGATAATTTAAAGAGAAACATCGAAAGTGCTTTATACAAAGTAATGTCCATCGCTAGCTACACATTTCCCCCATCTTCCAGGTAATTTGTGGATACCATCACAATAAAACTTTTCTTGTTTTGAGGCAAACGATTCCGAGACCCAATTTTCCACTTCTTCCTATGTTTTGAAGTGCTGCTCAGAAAGTGCGTGTGCCATCGATCAGAACAAGTGGCAATCTGAAGGAGCAAGGTCTGCTGAATAGAGCGGGTGGGTTAATACTTCCCAGGCAAAATCTTTTAACGTGTCTTTAACTGGTTTTGAAGTGTGTGATGGTGAGTCATCATGAGCAAAATTACTTTGCTGGGTCTTCTGGCCCATTCTGGTTGTTTTATGGTCAAAGTGTGCTTCAAAGTGACCTGGATGCTCTTTGTCTTTCACATCGAAATCATCACTTTTAAAGCATTTTAAACCAGAGTTCACAAGTATCTTGAGATGGAGCATGTTCACCACAAGCTTCCCAAAGTATACGATAACTTTTTCTTCAAGATAAAGTAAGAATTAAAACTTCCAGAAAATGCTTTTATTTCGCACAAAATTCAACATTTTTAAGCATAAAAATATGTATGATGTTAACACCTTCAGCAAATTTGACATGAAGTTTTGAAGCATTAT
The DNA here is from genome assembly GCA_004026805.1 of Lasiurus borealis. Taxonomy (NCBI): domain Eukaryota; kingdom Metazoa; phylum Chordata; class Mammalia; order Chiroptera; family Vespertilionidae; genus Lasiurus; species Lasiurus borealis. Next base: position 5,228 of record PVJN01049103.1, read on the forward strand.
CAATACAACAAAATAGCATACATATCAACATATGTATAACTCCATCTATTGAAAAAAAATCCTCATTATTAACTAGTACACCTAGTAGGCATTATTCAGTAAATAAGAGTGGTTATGGTAAACCATTTAGAAGGATATTGTAGTAAATATTGAGGAGAATAGTAATACTCAGATTACTATTACTCCAAATACTCATTTAATGCTAGAATTATGACTCTCCTTTCAATTTTCCCGAATTTAGTAAGTTTTCCAATTAGTCGGTGGTTTTCAAAATATGTCAGTATATGAATATGTATGCATTTTCTTTGCATATAGGTATTTTGTTTAGGCTAGGTGATGATTTGACACTAATTGTAAGCAATGAGGTACAACTGTCTTGCCATCTTTCTGACTGCAGATGATTCTAGATTACAAAACAGACTCATATCAGATTTTAAAAAGAATGGAATTTGTTGCTCTTCTGAAAAACTCAATACAAGAAAATCTCAACTATCAAAATAAATCATTGGATTATTCACACTTAACAGCTTCTGCACAGCTAAAGAAATTATTTTTTAGTTTGATGCAGTCCTATTCATTTGTTTTTCTTTCCCTTGCCTTTGGTAGCAAGGTCACAAAAACCTCTCTGAGACCAATGTTCATAAAATCTAAAAAAAATACTTGTATAGAAGAAAATATAAGCATTAAATTTAATGTTTTATTGATTTCAGAGAGAAACTTCAATGGTGAGAATCATTGATCAGCTGCCTCCTATACATCCCACACTGGAGATCAAAGCTTCATGCATCCTGACTGGGAACCGAACCGTGACCTCTTGGTTCATGGGATGATGCTCAACCAGGAATCAAACTTTGACCTTCTGGTTCATAAGTTGACACTCAACCACTAAGCCATGAGCAAGATCAGATTTTTTTTCCATATCTACATTATCAAGATTTACATATGTCTAGCATAACTTGTTTCTTCCTGATTCAAGTATATTAAATATGCTTTAGAACAATTTTTAGGAGGATTTTTAAAAAAGTGGTTTGGGTTAATTCTTGGCTAATCAAAATGTTATACAGTATATTGAAAAGGCGAAGTAATTTTCAGTTAGGAGATCTATTTATCATTTCCTGGTTGTATAATCTTTGATAAGTTACTGCATCTTTCTAAGCCTTCGTTTTGTCATTTGTGAAATTTGGATAATAGTTACATCTGGCTTGCTTTCCTGAGTACTTGTGAGGATCAAATAAATAGCAAACTCTTCAAAAACATATGAAGTCTAGTTACTATTAGCCAGGAATGTAAATTATTTGGTAGATCTCATTCCAGAAACATTTTAGTTAACTGGTGTTTGATTTCACTCATCTTGTCTCTGCTTTCTGGTAAAATCTTCCCATGTCATCATATCTCTGAACAAACCTAACCCTTAGATTTGGAATCGTACATAATTTCTTATTCACACAAAATTTATATTTCCATATGCTGCATTCTACTCTGTTCTTATGTATCTTATGGTTGTAGTCAGAGAGTTATTTCATGCTGTATCTAAATTTGTATAAACATGTGAGGGAAATATAGTTATAAAAGAAAACAAGAGGGAAAACCTCTTTATGGATAAGAAAATAGAATAGATGTATGCTACATTAAGCATTTTTTTCTGGAAGGTAATATATGCTTGTGACTAATCTAGTACCTGACATATACAAGTAAGGTGATAGGTTTAGCTTGAGAGGATTTCTAAATTTTCTTCTATTTAGATCTTAGGGCTTGAGAAGATGCTGTCATCTTAAAGGCTACATTAGAGTTTGTTTGTTTGAGATTGTCCAAGGTTGGTAAGTTGTTAAAACACCATGCTGGTAAGGACAATGAGAGGAATTAAAATTCTCTGAGGCTTTATTTTACTAGTATACTAGAGGCTCAGTGCACAAAATAATTCATGCACTGGGGCGGGGGTGGATCCGACAGCCCAGCCTATACCCCAGAACCTCTCAGGGGATGTCCAGTGGACATCCCTCTTGCAGTCTGGGACCCCTCACTCCTTACCGCTCGGCTCACTGACCACCAGGGGGCAGCTCCTGCATTGAGTATCTGCCCCCTGGTTGTCAATGCACATCATAGTGACTGATCATTTGGTCATAATGGTCGCTTATGCTTTTATTATATAGATATCATCACAGACTTTGGTCAGTCTTGGGAAGCTGACTTGCAAGTTAGTTTCATTGTTAGGAAGAGAAGCTAAAATATGACAGAAAGGGAAAAAATGTATGTAGCCTACTTACATCTGTATTATAACCTAACTAGGATGGTCCAAGACTCTTATTTTTGTATGTATTCTATTTTATCTGTCCTTTACAAAGAGATCTTCAAGAAAGCCAGTGTAGTAGCTTGAGCGTGGGAGAGGAGACTGACGAAGAAAACACGTCAGGTATCTCAGATAAGTTTTGGTCCATAAGTAAAGCGGGAGGTGGAGAGGAAGAAACCCAGAAAGAATTACAGCACTGTAGACCTAGAACATCCTCATTTTTCAAATAAGGGAACTAAGAGAAGTTAACCAGCATCTGGTGCTATTGGTGATACTTTTCTATAGAAGATTAGGATTGGTTTTCTTTGCTATTCTCACTCATGATTTGCATTAATAATGCAGTCTGTCTCCAGGCTACCTTCTTAAAATTTCTTTCCCATGTATTTATTGGAGGCTTTCTTTATGCCAGGTCCTGTGCTAGCCACAAATGACATAACAGTGAACATGATATTGTAATACAAAATAATGCAGTGATGACCAATCATCACAGACCATTTTTCACTGAGAGTTTATTCAAGTTGTGTAAACTCAATGGAGACATATTTTGGGAATACAAAATGATCCAAATCATCTGCAATGTGCCATTTCTCCAATTCAAATCTCCCAAAGAGAAAAAGCATATTCTGCTCAGTGATGGAGATGGCCCACTGTTTCCCTTTTTAATTCCTTACTGGGTTTCCTAAGAGGGCAAAGGATATATTCAGTTTTATGAATTTATGTGCTTGAGGTTTAGCTGCAAAATGAATTCATTTTGTGTAGGACTTCCCTAGATATTTGGATGGTTCACGCTTAAGTAGATTTGTTTAGGAATCTCAAAACATAACGAAACTGTTCTATTCATGGCCATGACACCTGACTTCCTGTCAAAGGTAGAGAAAATGATACAAACATTTCCCACCCCCAAAGACAATGAAAGAAGTAGAATCTGATCTCCACAAGTGTGTATTATAGTTTCTACTGAACCCTGTTTTCCCCTATAATCACCACCCCCCTCTGATTCTCTCAGAGATAATCATAGCAAGACTACTTTTTTTTCAAAAGAAGTCTAGTCTCAATAACCATAGCCTGGTTATTTATATAAGTGAAGCAAGAAATAAGCCAGTCAATGAAAGAGAAGCATCACATGATCTCACTCATTTGTGGGTAATAAAGAACATTATAAACTGATGAACAAAAGGATGCATACAGAAGCAGTAAAGCATCTAACAGACTGTCAAATTACAGTGGGGAGGTGGGGGAGATATGTATAAAAAAAGAATAGTGATTGATCACATAGGCTGTTTTTTCATAAAGAATCTCACATTGAACTTTTAAAAGCCACTCAAGGCCAGGAAGCTAAGCCGAGGATTCGCCACCAGAGTTTTCCTGTGATACACACAGATTTGGGTAAATTCCTCTCTTTCCAGGATCCCCCAAATATTCTGAGGTTCCTCTGTCTGCCAGGAAGTGAACTTCCTTACTTCTCTGGATAGGCTGCTGGGAACCCTATAATCCCAGTACCACTGGCTTTTCTGAGGGGGCTTAATTAGTTCCATAAAGCTGTCTGGTCATATCTGAGTCTATGCACATGATTCTCAACTACGAAATTTCACTCAAAGCCTTGATACTTTAACCAGTGTTTCCAATGATGTTCTGTTACCATTCTTATTGAATTTATTCAAATAAATTGTCATAATTATCTATATTGCCAGGTGGGTACTTGTAAAGTATGTAATTACCTAACCACTATGCTATACACCTAAAAATAATACAAAATAGTATTGCCATGAAAATAAGAATACTTAGTAACAGTTTCCAAATCCTGACAGGATAAGGTAGGGAGAAAAAGTAATTGTTTTATCTTTGTTCACAAAATTATAATTTACATGCTGCTGTAAGTCATAGATAGCTCAAGAGAAAAGACTGTCTTCAATCCAGAAAAACAAAATATTAACCAGCATGCTTTAAAGAAAAAGGCACAGCATTTTTATAATTATACTCATCAGTTCATTCAGTTCCAAGTAATTAATACTTGACTTGTCAGAATCCTTTCCATAAATGTCTCCTAAGATGAAGCACTTTTGCGAAAGCATCAGAGTAAAAGAATGTCTGTAAGGACATAAGGCTTCCCTATGGCCTGGTTAAAGATCCAGAGAGAGATCATTATTGATAAGGAAATTTGGTTCTTTCTGTGACATAACTTTTTTGTGGTTATAATAGAATTTGCTACTTGTGCCTTTGACCTTCCTAGTAGATTTCATTTTCTTATTTTTCAATTATAGTTGATCTACACTATTTTATTAGTTTCAGGTGTACAGCACAGTGACTAGACATTTATATACCTTATATGTACTAGACTTATTGGGATGATCACTTCATATGACACATACATAGTTATTACAGCCTTAGTGACTGTATTTCTTATGCTGTACTTTATATCTCCATGACTATTATACCGGGACATTTATGTTTCTTAATCCATTTCACTTTTTTCACCCTTCCCACCAATCCTACACCTATCTGGTGACGATGTATTTGTTCTCTGGATTCTACATATAAGTGAAATCATATGGTATTTGTCTTTCTCTGTCTGACATTTCACTTAGCATAATAGCCTCTAAGCCCATTCATGCTGTCACAAATGACAAGATTACATTCTTTTATGGCTGAGTCATATTCCATTTACATACCTACTACATCGTCTTTATCCTTTCCCCTAGCAAGGGACACTAGTTGGATATCCAGATTTAAGACTTGGGGCTGCAACATTCCAGATCAAGTCTGGTTGCTGCTTATGCCAGGCTCGGACCACCCAATGGGAGCTAAAATGAAAGTGGGGACAGGTCACCATTTGTGCTGGGAGCCACTTAGCAGCAGGAGCCACAAGGCATTCTGAGGCTCCCTGCTACTGTTCGGGTTTGTGGAACGTGAGATTTTACAGAGGTCTGCCGCACAAACTGTGGCAGGCCTTGTGTGGAGGAGACACTGGAAGGGGCTTAGGCAGTGTCATCCAAGTTAATAGAAAGCACAGATTTGGCACCCACCAGAGCTGACCATCTGGGTGGAGAAGGGTCTCAGCAAAGGAACAGTGGTGGCTGCCAGCACTCCAAACTATACCTAAGGAATTAGTTCACGAAAATATTACAGTAGTACCTCGAGATATGAGCCGTCGAGCGAGCAATTTTTGCTTTGAGATATGAGTAATCCCACGGATCTGCCGGCTACACACAACCCACCAATTTACTGCGACTCGAGCGCCTCATAGTTTCCCACGCCTCAAGGTTGAAGAACGAATTAAACTCGTATCTCGAGGTACCACTATATGTCCTTGTGATCTGAATTTGGAAAGGGAGAAAGTGATTTTTCTTTTTTACCTTCCTCTCTCTACTAGGTTACATAGAAATTCAGGAGACCTGATTTAGGTAAGAAATCTTACCCTCCACCAGCTTGTGCCAGTTTTCAAGGATACCATCTGCAGGAGACGAAGGGAGCATGGTGTCTCAGGAAGTCACTAAACTGTGGGAGAGGAAAAGTAATTTTCCCTCTACTGTTCTAGGTTCTTGACTGAGCCTACCCTCTAATAAAAATAGTAAGAGGATAAAACAGAACTTTCTTAACATGTATATCTCCTGTATTCATGGGCGAGATGCAGGAAAACTGAGTAAATCCTCTGCGTTTTTTTTCCAAAAAATATATTTTATTGACGTTTTACAGAGAAGAAGGGAGAGAGCTAGAAAATCAATGAGATTAAGATACCTAGGAATAAACTTAACTAAGGAGGTAAAAGACCTATACGTAGAAAACTACAGTACACAAAAGAGAGATAATGGAAGAGCATACCATGTTCACGGATTGGGAAAATCAACATAATTAAAATGCAATAATTAAAAGCAATCTATAGATTCAATGCACTACCTATTAAAATACCAATGATATATTTCAGAGACCTAGAAAGAACTCTCCAAAGATTCATCTGGAACAAAAAAAGACCCCAAATAGCCACAGCAATCCTGAGAAAGAAGAATAAAAGTAGTTGGGATCTCAATACCAGATTTCAAGGCCAGTGTTCTCAAATCAGCCTGATACTGGCACAAGAACAGACATATAGACCAATGGAATAGAATAGAGAATCCAGATATCAACCCAAACCACTATGCTCAATTAATATTTGACAAGAGGCATGAACATACAATGGAGTGAGGACAGTCTCTTCAATAAATGGTGTAGGGAAAACTGGACAGATACATGCAGAAAGTGAAACTAGACCACCAACTTACACCATACACAAAAATAAACTCCAAATGGATACAGGATTTGAACATAAGACAGGAAACCATAAAAATACTAGAGCAGCGGTTCTCAACCTGTGGGTTGCGACCCCTTTGGGAGTTGAACAACACTTTCAAAGGGGTCACCTAAGACCATTGGAAAACACAGATACGATTCATTACATTTATGAAGTAGCAACAAAAATAATTTTATGATTGGGGGTCGCCACAACATGAGCTGTATTAAAGGGTCCAGCCTTAGAAAGGTTGAGAAACACTGCACTAGAGGAATCTAGAGGCAGCACAATCTGAGACACATGCCGAAAGAATATCTTCACTGATACTGCTCTAAGGGTAATGGAAGCTAAAAAGAAAAACAAATGGGACTACATCAAAATAAAAAGCTTTTGCACAGCAAAATAAACCAACAAAACAACAAGAAAGACCATTGTATGGGAGAAAATATTTGCAAATGTTATCACTGATAAAGGGTTAATCTCCAACATCTATAGGAAACTTATGCAACTTAATAAAAGGAAGATAAACGATCCAATAAAAAAATGGGCAATGGACCTAAATAGAACCTTTTCAAAAGACAACAGAAGGAAGGCCAAGAGACACATGAAAACATGTTCAAAGTCACTAATCATCCGAGAGATGCAAATCCAAATGACAATGCGATACCATCTCACACATGTCAAAATGGAGCTCCCATTTGATCCAGTGATCCCACTTCTAGGAATATATTCTAAGAAGCTAGAAACATCAATCAGAAAGGATTTATGCACCCCTATGTTCAGAGCAGCACAATTTACAATAGCTACAATTTGGAAACAGCCTAGGTGCCCATCAGAAGATGACTGGATCAGAAAACTCTGGTACATCTACACAATGGAATTCTATGCTGCCATAAAAAAGAAGGAATTCTTACCATTTGCAGCAACCTGGATGGAACTGGAGAGCATTATGCTAAGTGAAATAAGCCAGTCAATGAAGGAGAAACACCACATGATCTCACTCATTTGTGGATGATAAAGAACATTATAAACTGATGAACAAAAAGATAGATACAGAGGCAGTAAAGCATCAAACAGACTGTCAAATGACACTGGGAAGGTTAGGGAGAGGTAGGGTAGATAAAAATCAACCAAAGGACTTGTATGCATGCATAGGAGTGGGTGAGCAATGGGAAGAGATGTATACATGTAATATATTAATAAAAATTAAAATTGATGAGAGAGAAACATCGATCAGCTACCTCCTGCACACCCCAGGTATGTGCCCTTGACTGGAATCGAACCTGGGACCCTTTAGTCCATAGACTGATGCTCTATCCACTGAGCCAAACCAATTTTGGCTGCATAGTCCTTTGTCTTATAGGTGTACCATAATTTATGTAAGATATTCCTTTTATTGTTGTATATGGTGTGGTTTAAAATATTTTTAATGAAATTATATGAAAATATTTCTTCACAAGTAATCTTTGGACAGCAATAGACAGTGAGATGATAGGTTGGGGACACATGAATGTTAAATACATTTCTAGTGGCTGTAATCATACTGCTATCCATAGCACCATCTCCATCTGATTAATGTTAACTCACTGAATTGATATTGAAGAATAGAAAAAAATTACTAAAATCAAGTAGGTTAAGGTGTGAGGAAGCAATTATTTTCTAGATTTGACTAGCCTGGTAACTAAAACTTTTTAACTTTCTATCCCTACAGCAAATCCTGAATATGCACCAAACCTCCAGATCGATTAAGGAAAGAATAATAGAGTATCCAGACCACCAGTGACTTAGAGCAACACCATCTTGGACCAATCCAGAGGCTAAGCATAAAGAACCGATTCTTCCAAGAATGTACTTTTCACTCTAAGAATCCTCAACTTTTCTCTCCTTTGAACACTCTACGTATTGTCCAATTGTTTTATGGTTTGTGAACCCTAAAACACTTAAATAAATCTGTATTACCTCTTTTTCTAGCCAAAGCCTCCTGAATCATTTATGCTTAGTTGACAATATATATATAAGACGTACATGAAGCTACAACTAATTTCTGATAAAATTAGAATATTAGATCAAATATTTATTGAATTTTCATTTGTCTTCTGGGTAATTTTAATTTTTGAAGGTAATTTTGGCTCAAAGGCAAAGAACTGCCAACATTGGTGAATGTCTAGCAATGTCTTTATTCATGATGCTGCTTCCTGACTGACATCCTTTGCTTTCTCATTTTCATGTTATTTTCTAAGATGACATTAAAAAATAATTCTAAAAACTGCCTGCTCAGTTTGACAGACTAGAAATTTGTGGTTATCATGGGGCCCTAAAAATAGAACCAAGTGTCATATTTTCTACTTGAATTAATGTTTTTACTACATCTAAGCTTAGTTATGAATTTTTATGAGGAGGATCAAAAGCTGAGGTGCTCAGTAAGGAGCTAAAGACAGCTTATTAAGTATTTGCAACTCTGTTAAGCTCAATTTCACGTTCTCTGATTGACCAATTTGACGTAAAATAGATGAGATTTATCTCGGAGACATTGCTCTTCTTTACATATGTCTTTCATTTCCCTGTAGTCATATATCTCTTTGAAAACTACCTGGGAAAAAAACTTAAAACAGAAGAACTTTCATTGAGTTTTTAATTGAAACCTTTAACATGTTTTTAATCCAATTTGTGTTAATTAAATTTTGGGAGAAGACCCCTGCTTTCCAGTGAAAATACAATCATGTCCAAAAATCCAAAAGTAAAAAAAAAATTAATGTGAATCCATGGTAAAAACCCCACAACAATACACTTACCCAATTTGATGACCTCATTGTTAAGTAGGCAAGAGACCACCTTCAGAATTTGTTGGGGTGAACAAAAGTAAGGTCTGTATGTGACTTTCCAAAAAAGTGAGGGGAGAATAAAAAATAACAGGGAAGGTAAAATTTGTCTGGGGAGAATCCAAGATGGCAGCATACGTAAACACCTACAATGCTGTCTCGCACAACAATTTCAAAACTGTAACTAAAAGACAGAACAGACATCATCCAGAACCACAGGGAAGCTGGCTGAGTGGAAATTCTACAACTAGAAGGAAAGAGGGGCTCACAGAGACCCACAGGAGCTGCAAAAAGCTGAGGTACATAGACGCGCACGTGGAGAGAGCAGGTGCCAGAGAACCTGGCTGGCTTTCTCTGGCGGGAGGGAGATGAAGACTTTCAATGGCATTAAACCCCTTATCCTATGACACTAAACCCCAGATCCAGCCGAAACTTATACGGGGGGAGTTTGGACTGTGAAAAGGGAGAAATGCACAGAAATTTGGGGGAGTTGCAAAAGATCAGAAGTCTGGTGATGTGCATGGCAATGCGTGCAGAGGACAAACTGCTGATTGTGCCGCTGGCTTTCACGAGTGGGCGGGAGACAGACCCTCCCAACTGCGTCACTTCTGACTCCACTAAACCCTGGTTTTGGGCGAAACCCTTGGGACCCAGACTCATATGGTCCCAGAGGAAAGGGGAGTCAGAGGGGCAGCAGTGTAGAGGCACTGTGAGAGAGAGAGAGAGAGAGAGAGAGAGAGAGAGAGAGAGAGAGAGAGA
>PVJN01049105.1:0-15360 GCA_004026805.1 Lasiurus borealis
TTGGTGGATAATAAAGAACATTATAAACTGATGAACAAAAGGATAGATACAGAGGCAGTAAAGCTTCAAACAGACTGTGAAATTACAGCAGGAAGATTAAAGTTAGGTGAGGTAGATAAGAGATCAATCAAAGGACTTGTATGCATGCATATAAGCATAACCAATGAACATAGACACTGGGGGGTTGGGGTATACCTGGACGGAGGGGGGCAATGGGGAGATATGTATAAAACATTAATAAAAAAAAAAGAAAAAAGAAAAAGTAACAGGGAAGAAAAAAACAGGATGGCAGCATAGGAAAACACCTAAGCTGCTGCTTTGCACAACAATTTCAAAATTATAACTAAAAGACAAAACGGATATCATCCAGAACCACAGGAAAGCTGGCTGAGTGGAAATTCTACAACTACAAGGAAAGAGAAAATCACACTGAGACTCAGAGAAACTGCAAAAGGCAGAGTTATGTAGGCGTGCGCATGTGCACGCACAGAAAGGGGAGACAACTGAGTATGCAGATGGCTTTCTCAAGCAGGAGGGAGACAAAAGCTCCCAACTGCTCTGAACTCCAGTTCTGGGTGAGACTCTGAGGACCTAGACTCATTCAAGAAGAAACTGGACTGTCTTGCAGAGGGTGAAACTTGAGGGTGGCTTTCTCTCAGAGGTGCTTGCAGTGATTACAATGGGACACTCAAACACAGGGGCTTCTTAGGGCAGGGCTGATGGAAAGCCAATGTTGTCTGCTTCGTCCTGAGACTTTGCCCCATCCAAATTGAGCACAGAGGCTCTCACAAGCCTTGTCTCATAAGGATGTCACCAGCTCAGAAGTTCTCCCATCATAGACACAGCTGATCCTCACAACCAATTGGCATAGAGGTCAATTCCTCCTGGTGATACCAATAATAATCAAGGTTTAACCACAACAAGACTGTGCATACAGCCCATAAAAGGGTGCACCAAGAGTGTCCACCTCAGGTAACTGGGGAGGCTGAGCCACTGGGCCATATAGGACACCAACCACACAAAGCCACTCTATAAACTCAGGGAAGCAGCCAAAATGTGGAGACAAAGAAACAGGTCACAAATGAAAAAAATGGAGGGAAGCAAATCACTGGATATAGAGTTTAAAACCACGGTTATAAGGTTTTTCAAGAATATTCTAGAAAATGCCAATAAATTTAGCGAGACCCTCAAGGATATAAGAAAGGACCAATGAGAAATTAAGCCTACACTGACTTAAATAAAAAATAATATATAGACAAGAGGATCACAAAAATCAAGTCAAAGATTTGAAAAACAAAGGTCTAGTAAAGGAGAGAGTGTTCAGTTATTAGACTATATCTAAACAGTAAAGTTGTGAGAAAAAATAAGTAAAAAGAAAAAAACAATCCAAAAGTATAAATATAGTGTAAGGAGCCTCTGGGACAACTTCCAGCATACCAACATCCGAATTATGGGGGTGCCAGAAGAAGAGAGAGAGCGAGATACTTAAAACCTATTTGAAGAAATAATGACAGAAAACTTCCCCCACCTGGTGAAAGAAATAGACTTACAACTCCAGGAAGTGCAGAAAACCCCAATAAAAGGAATCCAAAGAGGACCACACCAAGAAACATCATAATTAAAATGCAAGGGAAAAACAGTTACCTAGAAGGGAGCACCCATATGATTATCAGCTGATTTCTCAACATAAACTATGCAGCCAGACAAGTGTGGCAAGAAATATTCAAAGTGATGAATAGCAAGGACCTACAACCAAGAGTACTCTACCCAGCAAAGCTATCATTCAGAATTGAAGATTAGATGAAGAGCTTCACAGATAAGAAAAGCTAAAGGAGTTCATCACCACCAAATCAGTATTATATGAAATGCTGAAAGATATTCTTTAAGAAGAAGAAGAAAAAGGTAAAGATAAAAATTATGCACTACAAGTACATGTCTATCAACAAGTGAATCTAAAAATCAAGTGAATAAAAAATCTGACAAACAGAATAAACTGGTGAATATAATAGAATCAGTGGCATAGAAAGGTGGACTGACAATTCTCATGGGTGGGGGAGGAAAGAGGTATGGGAAGAGATTGGAAAAAAATTATAACACCTATGATGAGGACATTGGTGGGGTAAGGGCAGAGGGTGAGGTGGGAATTGGGTGGAGGGGAGCTATGGAAGGAAATAAGAGGAACAACTGTAATAATCTGAATAATGAAGATTTATTTAAAAAAAAAAAGAAAAAAGTAACAGGGAGAAGATGGTCCATGGAATGGTTTTAGTCAGAATTTATGTTATTATTCCAATTATATGGTCAATTTTTCAAAACAAATAATTTCACCCAGAAGGAAGTGAACAATCACTGGTCTAGTTTTACAAGAAAAATCCAAAAAAGTACAATAAGCCAGAACAAAGGTAGTTTTAATACATTATTAACAAACATTACCCTGTTTCTCCGAAAGTAAGACATCCCCCCAAATAAGACCTACTTCCAGTTTTTCCTCTCAAAGTAATATAAGGCATCCCCCCCGAAAATAAGATCACCCCGATAATAAGGCTTCCCCCAAACATAAGGCCTCCCCATAATATAAGAACCCTGAAGGTACTGTAAGGCATTTGACTTCTGATTTAAAGAACCTCGCACTGCCTGAACAGCTCTGGTTGCGCTGCAGTCAATCAGTGAGCCGGTTTGTGATGACAACTACTACCATACCATATACAAGTAATACATTTTCTTTTTGTTTTGGTTCAACAATAAATGTGTACTGTAGTCTTCTTCATGAAAAAAAATAAGACATCCCCTGAAAATAAGACTTAGCGCATCTTTGGGAGCAAAAATTAATAAAAGACAGTGCCTTATTTTCGGGGGGAAAGGGGTATCTAGAATTCTTAAGGACTAGCCTCAGGTCTTCCCAGGGCCAATTGTTGTCTCTTGATTCATTTATTTCTTACTCAGAGGGATGATAATGATTCATCCTAGAATAATGAATCCTGTGAGGGTGGAAGTGATATTTGGAAAGGGCTTTTTTCTAGTCAGCAGTCAGCTGGACTACACGGAATCCCTTTCCTAACATTTTATTAGAAATTGAGTTTCTAACTCTTATAAAGGGGTTGTGTGGTTAGACTCTAATCCAAGTTTTTTTAATAGCTTGTTGAAACTAGACAAGGAGGTGACAAGTTTTACAATGTTATTCCACTCTTCATCTAACCCTAAACCTAACCCTAAACCTAGACCTAACCCTAACCCTAACCCTAACCCAAGCCCTAACCCTAACCCTAACCCTAACAAAAACTACAGTTCTAGCACTGTCACGACACCAAGCTCTATTCCAAACAATAAATCTAACCCAAAATCTAACCTTTACCCTAAATCTAATTTGAAATCGGACACTATTACAAACCATATCCCTTACCATGACCATTCCTCTCCCTAAACCTAATGCTAAACTTAGCCCTAACACTAACCCTAACCCTAACCCTAGTCATAGACCACACCCTAGCACTAACTCTAACCCTAGCCCTAGACATAGCCAATACCCTAGCCCTACCCTAACACAAATCCTAACCCTAACCCTAGCCCTAGCCCTAACCCTAACCCTCACCCTATCCCTAGCTCTAACCCTAAACCTGACACTAAACCTAACTCCCACCCAGTCCTAGCCCTATCCCTAACCCTAGCTTTAATCCTAGCCTTAACACTAATTGAAGCCTTAACTGTAAACACACCCTTAACCATAACCCTAAAATGTCAACAGTTCTATGTAATTAACATTTGAAAGTGAGCCCTATGAAAATCCAGATTGAAGGCTTTACTCACCTTCTTTTAAAACCCCCTCTAATTTACACTAAAGTGTAAATGTAAATGCTCTCTAATTCACTTCCCAAGTGTTTCATCAGTATTACCCTGTGACTAAACAGTTTCCTTCAGATATGAAAGCTCTTTGAACATTTATTCTGTTTGAGGCAACTTCCTAGGTACTTAGCCTTTCTTTCTGTATACTCCACCTTTGATTCCATCTGTCCAGTGATTTCAACTCCATCCTAGTGAATTTCCCATGTTTCTGCAGCATTTTTCCTAACAGTACAGCTCTAGACTTGTTTGACTATCATTTTGATTTCCAAGAGTTGTGAATACTTCAAGAGTTATAGCAGCTCTAGCAATATGAAGTTGTTACACCAACATTCTCAAAATGCCAAATCATTCAATAAAGTCTTTGTACCTACCAAAATAATGCCAGCTTATTTAGGTGGAATAATGAAAATATACAGCAGCACACTCACTTCTCTGCTCTGCTCTTTGAACACATTTTCCCAGTGCCTACACAGTGTCCTTCAGATATTCAGAATCTCTAAACATAAATTCTTACTATTAAAGGAACCTTCTTACAATTTTTTCCAGACTGTTATTTGGAATGCTGAGAGAGTTTTAGACATTTTGCAGTGGTTCAAGCTCATTCATTGTGAATCTCACGTGTTTATTCAGCTGTATGCATAGGTAACTGCTCTATAAGTGTAAAGTACTTCAAATTAAAAGACTATCCTACCTCTCACAACTCTTGAAATAAGAATTTCTTGGATTTTAACCGATACATAAGAAATATTGAGATACATCCATCATACTGCCAGTGTTACAGACAAAGTACTATGATGTCACTGCTCTGTTGATGTTATGCTTGTGAGATGCTTCCATTTTCATGCAGGTATGTGAGCCCTACGAAAAGGAGTTATTGTTTAAGCAACCTTCTTTAAAAATGGCCACTCAGAATGTTTGACATATGTAGGCAGCATCCAAGTGAGGTCCCCACTCTTTCAACACTATTTCTCTGTGAAGGAACTGTCTTTCAAACATAGATAATGGTTCCTTTAAATTTTTGTTCCTAGTCCTTGAAGTATATTCTTACATGTTTCCCTAGTATATCAATGTAAATTAAGTATTTCATTCTCTTGTACAGTTATTCCAACACACTCTTTTTGAAATCTAACTGTATTTATGCCCTAACCCTGAACTGAGCAATACCATAGCCTTAAGCCTAACCCTAATTATACACAAAGGAGAGGACGAGTCTCATCCCTACTCATAGCTTTATCCATAATAATGACCGTAACACTTACCCTACCCTAGCCCTAACAATAAGCCTTACCCTAGCCCTAAAACTAACCTTACCCTAGCCCAAATCCTAACACTAAGCCTACTTCTAGCCCTATGCCTAACCCTAAGCCTACCCCTATCCCTATTCCTAACCCTAGCTCTAACCCTAACCCTAACCCTAACCCTAACCCTAACCCTAGTTCTACCCCTAACCCTAACGCTACCTCTAACCATAACCCTAGCTCTAACCCTAGCCCTAACCCTAACCCTAAATCTAGCTCTAAACCTATCCCTAGCTCTAAACATAACCCTAACCCTAACCCTAGCTCTAACCCTAACCCTAATCCCTAACCCTAATCCTAGTTCTACCCCTAACCCTAACACTAAGCCTAGCTATAAACATAACCCTAACCCTAACACTAACACTAACTCTAACTGTAAAGCTAAACCTAACCCTAGCTATAATCCTAACCCTCACTCTAACCCTAACCTTAGCTCTAACCCTAAGGCTAGCTATAACCCTAGCTCTAACCCTAAACCTAACACTAAACCTGGCTCTAAACCTAACCCTAACCCTAGCTCTAACCCTAGCTCTAACCTTAACCCTAACCCCAACACTAACCCTAACCCTAACGCTAACCCTACCTCTAAGCCTAAACCTAGACCTAACCCTAACCTAGCTCTTACCCTAACCCTACCTAATCCTAGCTATAACCCTAATCCTAATCCTAGCTCTAACCCTAACCCTAATCCTAACCCTAACATTAACCCTAAACCTAACCCTACCACTAACCCTAACCCTAAACCTAACCCTAAACCTAGTTCTACCCCTAACACTAACACTAAGCCTAGCTATAACCATAACCCTAACCCTAACCATAACCGTAACCCTAAACCTAACCCTAGCTCTTACCCTAACCCTACCCTAATGTGAGCTCTAACCCTAATCCTTAACCTAGCTCTAACACTAAACCTAATCCACACCCTAACATTAACACTAAACCTAACCATACCACTAACCCTAACCCTAGTTCTAACCCTAACCCTAACCCTAATCCTAGCTCTAAACCTAACCCTAGCTCTAACCCTAATCCTAGCTCTAAGCCTAACATTAACACTAAAAATAGGTCTAACCCTAAGCATAACACTAAGCCTAGCTCTAGCCATAATCCTAACCCTAACCCTAACTCTAAACCTAACCCTAGCTCTAACCCTAACCCTACCTCTAAACCTAACCATAATCTTAACCCTAACCCTAACCCAAATCCTAACCGTAACCCTAGCACTAACACTAACCCTAACCCTAACCCTAACCCTAGCTCTAAACCTAAACCTAACCCTAACCCTAACTCTAACCCTAAACGTAGTTCTACCCCTAAACCTAACCCTACCTCTAACCGTAACCCTAGCTCTAACCCTAGTCCTAACCATAACCCTAACCCTAACTCTAGCTCTAAAGCTAACCCTAGTTCTTAACCTAACCCTAACCCTAACCCTAACCCTAACCCTAGCTCTAACCCTAACCCTAATCTCTAACCCTAATCCTAGTTCTACCCCTAACACTAACACTAAGCCTAGCTATAACCATAACCCTAACCCTAACCATAACCGTAACCCTAAACCTAACCCTAGCTCTAAAGCTAACCCTAGCTCTAACCCTAACCCTAGCTGTAACACTAAGCCTAGCTCTAACCCTAAAACTAACCCTACCCTTAAACCTGGCTCTAAACCTAACCCTAACTCTAGCTCTAACCCTATCTCTAACCCTAACCCTAACCCCAACCCTAACCCTAACGCTAACCCTAGCTCTAAGATTAACCCTAGCCCTAAACCTAACCCTAGCTCTTACCCTAACCCTACCCTAATCCTAGCTCTAACCCTAATCCTAATCATAGCTCTAACCATAACCATAACCCTAACCCTAACATTAACCCTAAACCTAACACTACCACTAACCCTAACCCTAGCTCTAACCCTAACCCTACCCATAACCCTACCTCTAACTCTAACCCTAAACTTACTCCTACCCTAACACTGACCCTAGCTCTAACACTAACCCTAACCCTACTTCTAACCCTAACCCCAAACCTAACCTTAACAATAGCTCTAACCCTAACCCTAACCCTAACCCTAACCCTAGAACTAAGGATATACCTAACCCTAATCCTAGCTCTTACCCTAACCCTAGTTCTACCAATAACCCTAACCCTAACTCTAGCTCTAAACCTAACCCTAGCTCTAACCCTGACCCTAACCCTAACACTAAGCCTAGCTATAACGATAACCCTAACCCTAACCCTAGCTCTAACCCTAACGCTCGCTCTAATCCTAAACGTAGCTCTAATACTAAGACAAGCTCTAACCCTAGCTCTAACTCTGACCTTACCCCAACCCTAACCCTAACCTTAACCCTAGCTATTTCCCTAACCCTAACCCAAGCTCTTACCCTAACCCTAACCCTAATCTTAGTTCTAAACCTAATCCTAATCCTAGCTCTAACCCTAACCTTAACCCTAACATTAACCCTAAACCTAACCCTACCACTAACCTTAACCCTAGCTCTAACCCTAACCCTACCCATAACCCTACCTCTAACCCTAACCCTAATCTTAACTCTAACCCTAACCCTAACCCTAGCTCTAACCCTAACCCTAACCCTACCCTAGCTCTAACCCTAACCCAAACCCTAACCCTAACCCTTAACCTAGCTCAAACCCTAACCCTAGCTCTAATCCTAAACCTAGCTCTAACACTAAACCTAAAGCTAACCATAACCCTAACTCTAGCCCTAACCCTAGTTCTCTCCCTAAACATAACCCTACCTCTAACCTTAACCCTAGTTTAACCCTAGCCCTAACCCTAACCCTAGCTCTAACCCTAACCCTAACCCTAGCTCTAAACCTAACCCTAACCCTAATCCTAGATCTAACCATAACCCTAGCTCTAAACCTAACCCTAGATCTAACACTAACACTAACACTAAACCTAGCTCTAACCCTAAGCATAACACAAAGCCTAGCTCTAGCCATAATCCTAACCCTAACCCTAACCCTAAACCTAAACTTAAGCCTAGCTCTAACCCTAACCCTAACTCTAACCCTAGCTCTAAACCTAAGCCTAACCCGAAACCTAACTCTAACCCTAATCCTAGTTCTACCCTTAAACCTAAACCTACCTCTAACCCTAACTCTAGCTCTAACCCTAACCCTAACCCTAACCCTAACACTTACTCTAGCTCTAAACCTAAACCTAGCGCTAACCCTAACCCTAACCCTAACCCTAGCTCTAAACCTAACCCTAATCTCTAACCCTAATCCTAGTTCTACCCCTAACACTAACACTAAGCCTAGCTATAACCATAACCCTAACCCTAACCGTAACCATAACCCTAAACCTAACCCTAGCTCTAACGCTAACCCTCGCTCTAACCCTAACCCTAGCTCTACACCCTAAGCCTAGCTCTAACCCTAACTCTAACCGTAACCCTAACCCCAACCCTAACCCTAACCCTAACCCTAGCTTTTCCCTAACCCTAACCCTAACCCTAATCCTAGCTCTAACCCAAATCCTAATCCTAGCACTAACCCTAACCCTAACCCTAACTCTAACATTAACCCTAAACCTAACCGTACCACTAACCCTAACCCTAGCTATAACCCTAACCCTATCTATAACCCACCTCTAACACCAACCCTAATCTTAATCCTAACCCTCACCCTAACCCTAGCTCTAACCCTAACCGTAAACCTAACCCTAACCTTAGCTCTAACCCTAACTCTAGCTCTAACCCTAACCCTAGCTCTAACCCTAACCCCAAACCTAACTGTAACCGTAGCTCTAACGCTAACCCTAACCCTAACCCTAGCTCTAACCATAAACCTAACCCTAATCCTAGCTCTAACCCTAATCCTAATCCTAGCTTTAACCCTAACATTAACCGTAAATTTAACCGAACCACTAACCTTAACCCTAGCTCTAACCTTAACCCTAACCATAACCCTAACCCTAACCCTAGTTCTACCTCTAATGCTAACCTTAGATCTAGCCCTAACCTTGCTCTAACCCTAACCCTAACCCTAACCCTAGCTCTAACCCTATACCTAACCTTAACCCTAACCCTAGCTTTAACCCCAACCCTAACCTTAACCCTAACCCTAGCTTAAACCCTAATCCTAACCAAAGCTCTAACCCTAACAATAGCTCTAACCCTAACCCTAACCCTAGCTTTAACCCTAGCTCTAACCCTAACTTTAACCCTAACCCTAACCCTAGCAATAACCCTAACCCGAACGCTAACCCTAGCTCTAACCCTAACCCTAACCCGAGCTCTAACCCTAACCCTAAATCTAAACCTACCCCTAACAATAACCGTAGCTCTAACACTAACCCCAACGCTAACTCTATCCCTAATCCTAGCTCTAACCCTAACACTAACCCTAACACTAACCCTAGATCTGATCCTAAACCTTACCCTAGCTCAAACCCTAACCCTAGCTCTAACCCTAAACCTAACCCTAAACCGAACCCTAGCTCAAACCCAAACCCTAACCCGAGCTCTAACCCTAGCTCTAACCCTAACCCTAACCCTAACCGCAGCTCTAACACTAACCCCAAACCTAACTCTATCCCTAACCCTAGCTCTAACCCTAACCCTAACCCTTACACTAAACCTAACACTAAACCTAGCTCTAACCCTAAGCATAACACTAAGCCTAGCTCTAGCCATAACCCTAACCCTAGCTCTAACCCTAACCCTTACCTTAACCCTAACCCAGGCTCTAACCCTAATCCTAACCCTAGCTCTAACCCTAACCTGAGCTCTAACCCTAACAATACCCTAACCCTAACACTAACAATAGCACTAACCCTAACCCTAACCCTAGCTCTAACCCTAACCTTAACCCTAACCCTAACCCTAGCTCTAACCCTAACCCGAATGCTAACCCTAGCTCTAACCCTAACCCTAGCTCTAACCCTAACCCTAACTCTAACCCTACCCCTAACCCTAACAAAACTCTAGTTCTAACCATAAACCTAACCCTAGCTCTAAACTAACCCTATTTCTACCCCTAACAATAACCTTACCTCGAACCCTAATCCTAGCTCTAATCCTAGCCCTAAAATAAACCCTAACCCTAACTCTATCTCTAAACCTAATCCTAGCTCTAACCCTAACCCTAACCCTAGCTCTAACCCTAACCCTAACACTTAACCCTAATCCTAGCTCTACCCCTAACCCTAACACTAAGCCTAGCTATAACCATAACACTAACCATAACCCAGCTCTAACCCTAACCATCGCTATGACCCTAACCCTAGCTCTAACCCTAACCCTAGTTCTAACCCTAATCCCAACCCTAACCGTAACCCTAGCACTAACACTAACCCTAACCCTAACCCTAACCCTAGCTCTAACCCTAAACCTAACCCTAACCCTAGCTCTAACTTTAACCCTAACACTAACCCTAACCCTACCTCTAAACCTAAACCTAACCCTAACCCAAACACTAACCCTAAACCTAACCCTAACCCTAACCCTAACCTTAGTACTACCCCTAAAGCTAACCCTACCTCTAACCCTAACCCTAGCTCTAATCCTAGCCCTAACAATAACCCTAACGCTAACTCTAGCTCTAAACCTAACCCTAGCTCTAACTATAACCCTAGCTCTAACCCTAACCATAACATCTAAACCTAATCCTAGGTCTACCCCTAACCCTAACACTAAGCTTTGCTATAACCATAACCCTAAACCTAACCCTAGCTCTAAACCTAACCCTCGCTCTAACCCTAACCCTACCTCTAACCCTAACCCTAGCTCTAACCCTACCTCTAACCCTAACCCTAACCCTATCCCCAACCCTAACCCTAACCCTAACCCTAGCTCTTTCCCTAAGCCTAACCCTAACCCTAGCTCTTACCCTAACCCTAACCCTAATCCTACCTCTAACCCAAATCCTAATCAATGACCCTAACATTAACCCTGAACCTAACCCTACCACTAACCCTAACCCTACCTATAACCCTACCTCTAACACCAACCCTAATCTTAATCCTAACCCAAAGCCTAACCCTAGCTCTAACCCTAACCCTAAACCTAACCCTAACCCTAGCTCTAACCCTAACCCTAACCGTAACCTTAGCTCTAACCCTAACCCTAACCCTAGCTCTAACCCTAACACTAACCCTAACACTAACCCTAGCTCTAATCCTAATCCTTACCCTAGCTCAAACCCTAACCCTAGCTCTAACCCTAAACCTAACCCTAAACCAAACCCTAAACCTAAACCTAGCTCAAACCCAAACCCTAACCCGAGCTCTAACCCTAGATCTAACCCAAACCCTAACCCTAACCGCAGCTCTAACACTAACCCCAAACCTAACTCTATCCCTAACCCTAGCTCTAATCCTAACCCTAACCCTTAGACTAAACCTAACACTAAACCCAGCTCTAACCTAAGAATAACACTAAGCCTGGCTCTAGCCATAACCCTACCCCTAATCCTAACCGTAGCTCTAACACTAACCCCAACCCTAACTCTATCCCTAACCCTAGCTCTAACATTAATACTAACCCTAACACTAACCCTAGCTCTAACCCTAAACCTTACCCGAGCTCAAACCCTAACCCTAGCTCTAAACCTAAACCTAACCCTAAACCTAACCCTACCTCTAACCCTAACCCTAACCCGAGATCTAACACGAGCTCTAACCCTAACCATAACCCTAACCCTAACCCTAGCTCTAACCCTAACCCTAGCTCTAACCATAACCCTAACCCTAATCCTAGATCTAACCCTAAGCCTAGATCTAACACTAACCCTAGATCTAGCCCTAACCCTAACACTAAACCTAGCACTAACCCTAAGCATGACACAAAGCCTAGCTCTAGCCATAATCCTAACCCTAACCCTAACCCTAAACCTAAGCCTAGCTCTAACCCTAAGCCTAGCTCTAAGCCTAGCTCTAACCATAAAACTAACCCTACCCCTAAAACTGGCTCTAAACCTAACCCTAACCCTAGCTCTAACACTATTTCTAACCCTAACCCTAACCCCAAACCTAACCCTAACACTTTTCCTAGCTCTTACCCTAACCCTACCCTATTCCCAGCTCTAACCCTAATCCTAATCCTAGCTCTAACCCTAACCCTAACCCTAACCCTAACCTAACATTAACCCTAAACCTAACCCTACCACTAACACTAACCCTAGCTCTAACCCTAACCCTACCCATAACCCTACCTCTAACTCTAACCCTAAACTTACTCCTAACCTTAACACTAACCCTAGCTCTAACCCTAACCCTAACCCTACTTCTAACCCTAACCCTAGCACTAATCCTAGATCTAACGCTAACCCTAACCCTAACTCTAACTCTAAACCTAACCCTAGCTCTAACACTAACCCTAACCCTAGTTCTAACCCTAATACTACCTCTAACACTAACCCCAAACCTAACCGTAACCCTAGCTCTACCTCTAAACCTGACCCTAACCCTAGCTCTTACCCTAACCCTAGTTCTACCTCTAACCCTAACCATACCTCTAACCCTAACCCTAGCTCTAATCCTAGCCCTAACAATAACACTAAACCTAACTCTAGCTCTAAACCTAACCCTAGTTCTAACCCTGACCCTAACCCTTAACCTAACCCTAGCTCTAACCCAAACCCTAACCCAAGCTCTAAACTTAACCATAACCCTAATCCTAGCTCTAACCCTAATCCTAGCTCTAACCCTAACACTAGCTCTAACCCTAACCCTAACACTAAACCTAGGTCTAACACTAAGCATAACACTAAGCCTAGCTCTAGCCATAATCCTAACCCTAAATCTAGCTCTAAACCTAAACCTAACCCTACCCCTAACCCTAACCCTAACCCTAGCTCTAACCCTAATCCTAGTTCTATCCCTAACCCTAACACTAAGCCTAGCTATAACCATAACCGTAACCCTAAACTTAACCCTAGCTCTAACGGTAACCCTCGCTATAACCCTAAAAATGGCTCTAACCCTAAGCCTAGCTCTAACCCTAGCTCTAACCCTAAAACTAACCCTACCCCTAAACCTGGCTCTAAACCTAACCCTAACCTTAGCTCTAACCCTCTCTCTAATCCTAACCCTAACCCCAACACTAACCCTAACCTAACCCTAGCTCTAAGCTTAACCCTAGCCCTAAACCTAACCCTAGCTCTTACCCCAACCCAACCCTAATCCTAGCTCTAACCCTAATCCTAATCCTGGCTCTAATCCTAAGCCTAACCCTAACCCTAACATTAACCCTAAACCTAACCCTACCACTAACACTAACCCTATCTCTAACCCTAACCCTACCCATAACCCTACCTGTAACTCTAACCCTAAACTTACTCCTAACCCTAACACTAACCCTAGCTCTAACCCTAAACCTAACCTAACCCTACTTCTAAACCTTACCCTAAACCTAACCTTAGCTCTAACCCTAACCCTAACCCTAGTTCTAACCCTAACCCTAGCTTTAACCCTAACCCCAACCCTAACCGTAACCTTAGCTCTAACCCTAACCCTAACCCTAACCCTTACTCTAGCTCGAACTATCCCAACTCTAACCCTAACCCTAACCCTAACCCTAGCTCTAACCCTAACCCTAATCTCTAACCCTAATCCTAGTTCTACCCCTAACACTAACACTAAGCCTAGCTATAACCATAACCCTAACCCTAACCATAACCGTAACTCTAAAACTAACCCTAGCTCTAACGCTAACCCTCGCTCTAATCCTAACCCTAACCCTAGCACTAATCCTAGACCTAACGCTAACCCTAACCCTAACTCTACCTCTAAACCTAACCCTAGCTCTAACCCTAAACCTAACCTAACCCTACTTCTAACCCTAACCCTAAACCTAATCTTAGCTCTAACCCTAACCCTAACCCTAGTTCTAACCCCAACCCTAGCTTTAACCCTAACCCCAACCCTAACCGTAACCCTAGCTCTAACCCTAAACCTAACCCTAACCCTAGCTCTTACCCTAACCCTAGTTCTACCCCTAACCCTAACCCTATTTCTAACCCTAACTCTAGCTCTAATCCTAGCCCGAACAATAACACTAACCCTAACTCTAGCTGTAAACCTAACCCTAACTCTAACCCTGACCCTAACCCCTAACCCTAATCCTAGCTCTACCCCTAACCCTAACACTGACCCTAACCCTAACTCTAGCTCTAAACCTAACCCTAGCTCTAAACCTAACCCTCGATCTAATTCTAAACCTAGCTCTAACCCTAACCCTAATCCCAACCCTAAACCTAACCTTAACCCTAGCTCTTTCCCTAACCCAAGCCATAACCCTAACCCTAGCTCTTATCCTAACCCTAACCCTAATCCTAGTTCTAAACCTAATCCTAATCCTAACTCTAACCCTATCCCTAACCCTAACATTAACCCTAAACCTAACCCTACCACTAACCTTAACCCTAGCTCTAACCCTAACCCTACCCATAACCGTATCTCTAACCCTAACTTTAATCTTAACCCTAACACTAACCCTAACTCTAGCTTCAACCCTCACCCTAAACCTACCTTAGCTCTAACCCTAACCCAAACCCTAAACCTAACCCTTAACCTAGCTCAAACCCTAATCCTAGCTCTAATCCTAAACCTAGCTCTAACCCTAAAACTAACCCTAAACCTAACTCTAGCCCTAACCCTAGTTCTACCCCTAAACATAACCCTACCTCTAACCATAACCCTAGCTCTAACCCTAGCCCTAACCCTAACCCTAGCTCTAACCCTAGCCCTACCCCTAACCCTGGCTCTAACCCTAACCCTAAACCTAGCTATAACCCCAACCCTAACCCTAATCCTAGCTCTAACCCTAACACTAGCTCTAACCCTAACCCTACGTCTAACACTAACCCTAACACTAAACCTAGCTCTAACCCTAAGCATAACACTAAGTCTAGCTCTAGCCATAATCCTAACCCTAACCCTAACCCTAGCTCTAACACTAAGCCCAACCCTAACTCTACCCTAAACCTAGCTCTAATCATAAACGAAATCCTAACCCTAACCCTAGCACTAATATTGACCCTAATCCTAGCTCTAAACCTAACCCTAGTTCTAATCCTAACCCCAACCCTAACCAAAAGCCACCACTAACACTAACCCTAACCCTAACCCTAACCCTAGCTCTAACCCTAAACCTAACCCTAACCCTAGCTCTAAACCTAACCCTAACACTAGCTCTAAACATAACCCTAACACTAACCCTAACCCTAGCTCTAAACCTAAACCTAACCCTAA
>PVJN01049106.1:0-15202 GCA_004026805.1 Lasiurus borealis
TCTTTTGTTGCACCCCTTTGTGGACTGTGTGTATAGCCTTCTTGTAGTTAAGTCTTGATTGTTGTTGGTATCACTGGGATGAATTGGCCTCCAAGCCAATTGGTTGTGAGGATCAGCTGTGTCTACACTGGGAGAACTTTTGTGCTAAGATCAGCCTTATGATACAGGCCTTGCAAAATTGCAAAAGCCTCTGTGTTTAGGTTGGATGGGGTGGAGTCTTAGGGCTGAGCAGTCAGCCTTGGCTTCCTGTCAGCCCTGGCCCTACGCCACCCCTAGGTCTCAGTGTCCCTCGGTATTCACTGCAGTCCTCTCTGTGTGCACTGGCACTGGCCCGCCTCCAGACCTCTGCCTTTCAGGCTCCCCTGAGTTTCTGTGCACTTCAGGGACCCATATGAGTCTTGTCCCCAGGGTATCGCCCAAAACTGGGGTTCAGTGCAGTTGGGAGGTTCTGTCTTCCCCTCCCTAGAGAAAGCCAGCAGCACAATCAGTCCTCTCTGTGAGCCATTGCGTGCGCCTACAGTCCTCTGCCTTTCGCAGCTCCCCTATGTTTCTGTGCACTTCTCCCTATGTTTCTGTGAACTTCTCCCTATGTTTCTGTGCACTACTCCCCTCATATGAGTCTCACCTGGAACTGGGATTCAGTGCAGTCAGGACTTTCCATCTCCCTTCCGCTAGAGAAAGCCAGCCAGGCACCCTGCCGCCCATTCTCTCCATGTTCATCTCCATACCTCAGCTTTTTGCAGCTCCTCTGAGTCTCCATGAGCTCCTCTCTTTCCTTCCAGTTGTAGAATTTTCACTCAGCCAACTTTCCTGTGGTTCTGGATGATGTCCATTCTGTCTTTTAGCTGTAGTTTAAAATTGTTGTGAGAGACAGCAGTTTAGGTGTTCACCTAGGCTGCCATCTTGGTTTCTCTTCCTTTGGTTGATTCTTATTTATGTCCTGACTGCTGATCAACCCCACAACCTTAACATATCAGGATTATACTACCTATCCAGCGTACTAAAAACATTTTAAAATTAAAATATTAATAAATAGGATTTAGTGGCCGAAACCGGTTTGGCTCAGTGAATAGAGCATCTGCCTGGGGACTGAAAGGTCCCAGGTTTGATTCCGGTCAAGGGCATGTACATTGGTTGCAAGCACATCCCCAGTAGGGCGTGCAGGAGGTGGCTGATTGATGTCTCTCATCGATGTTTCTGGCTTTCTATCTCTTTCCTTTTCCCTCTGTGAAAAATCATTAAAATATATATTAAAAGAAAATAGGATTTAGTGATTGGTGAACTAACATATCCAAAATAGTATTTTTTTTTTAAAGTATATTTTATTGATTTTTTTACAGAGAGGAAGGGAGAAAGTCAGAAACATCAATGAGAGAGAGACATTAATCAGCCACCTCCTGTACACCCCACAGTAGAGATGTGCCTGCAACCAAGGCACATTCCCACAACCAGAATCGAACCTGGGACCTTTCAGTCCTCAGGCCAACGCTCTATCCACTGAGCCAAACCAGTCTCGGCCAAAATAGTATTTTGTTAGTGAATTTTCTTAATGATTTCAAATATATTTCTAATGATAGTACTATATGATTTTTTTGAGTTTCCTATTTTTTCATTTTATATGCCTTTCTGTCATCTTTCCAAAGTCCAAAGCAAATTTTATATGCCTTTCTCATCTTTCCAAAGCCTAAAATATGAGAATTTCCTACATACTAAAAACATGTTGTTGTTGTTTTAATATGTATATATTTTTAAATATATTTTATTGATTTTTTACAGAGAGGCAGGGAGAGGGATAGAGAGTTAGAAACATCGATGAGAGACATTTATCAGCCACCTCCTGCACGCCCCCTAATGGGGAAGTGCCCTCAACCAGGATACATGCCCTTGACTGGAATCGAACCCGGGACCTTTCAGTCCCCAGGCCGATGCTCTATCCACTGAGCCAAACCGGTTTCGGCTTTTAATATATTTTTTTGATTTTTTACAGAGAGGAAGGGAGAGAGATAGCGAGTTAGAAACACCGAAGAGAGAGAAACATTGATCAGCTGCCTCCTGCATACCTCCCATTGGGGTTGTGCCTGCAACCAAGCTATGTGCCTTTGACTGGAATCGAACCTAAGATCTTTCAGTCTGCAGGCTGACGCTCTATACACTGAGCCAAACCGGTCTTGGCTAAAATCATGTTTTTTTTTAAACACATATTTTTATTGATTTCAGAGAGGAAGGGAGAGGGAGATTAAATAGAAATATCAGTGATGAGAGAATTATTGATCGGTTATTTCCTGCATGCCCCACATTGGGGATCAAATCTGCAACCTGGGCATTTATCCTGACTGGGAATTGAACTGTGACTTCCTGATTCATAGGTTGATGAGCTCAATCATTGAACTACTCTAACTGGTTGTTTTATTTTTTTCTTGAATATATTGGGGTTAGGTATATTTTACTTTTTTTTCTTTTCTTGTTTTTGAAATAATATATTTTAAAATACCAAATTTGTAAATCTCTTTTGGAGAAAACTCTTTTAAATGTGCTTTTTCTTTCCCCCCCCAGTGCTGTCAAAGGGAAAACCCCCCAAGTGGGTGACAGAGTATTGGTTGAAGCTACATATAATCCCAATATGCCATTTAAATGGAATGCACAAAGAATTCAAACACTACCAAATCAGGTATATGAAATATTGAGTTAGCTATTGGTGAAACTTGGTCACTGAGTTGTCTGATTTATAAAGATTTTTCTTTCGTATTTTAAAATTTATTTTGTTTATTTTTTGTTAAGAATCAGTCTCAAACCCAACCTTTACTGAAGACTCCTCCTGCTGTACTTCAGCCAATTGCACCACAGACAACATTTGGTGTTCAGGCTCAGCCCCAGCCTCAGTCACTGCTACAGGCACAGATTTCAGCAGCTTCTATTACACCACTGTTGCAAACTCAACCACAGCCTTTATTACAGCAGCCACAGCAGAAAGGTATTATATGCAAGTTATCTTTGTTTTTTTTATGTTTCAGACTAATATATAATTGCTAAAATAAGAATATACTTTTAATTATAAAAAAACAGGACTTCCAAAATACTTGAAAGTTAAGTATTTTGTGTAGACCACTTCTTTATTTTGTTTTAAATCCTCACCTAAGGATATATTTTTAAAAATATTTATTTTTATTGATTTCAGAGAAGAATGAGGGGGAGAGAGAGAAACATTAGTGATGAAAGAGAATCACTGATTGACTGCCTCCTGTATTCTCCACACTGGAGATTGAGTCTCAACCCAGGCACGTGTCTGGACCAGGAATCATACAGTGACTTCCTGGTTTATAGGACTGCGCTCAACAACTGAACCACACCAGCGGACCCAAGGATATATTTTTATTAATTTTTGAGAGAGAGGAAGGGAGAGGGAGAGAGAAAAACATCGACCTTTCCCCTCTTGGGCCAGGGATTGAACCAGCAACCTTTTTGGTGTACGGGCCAAGGCTGCAAGCAACTGAGCCACCTCACCAGGCATAAGCCACTTCTACTTTTATAGCTATTTGTAAACTTTTATTTTATTGCTCTTATCAAAAGACATACTCTTTGCTAACTCAAACTGAAAACTTTTAGTACTCGGTCCCCATTTTGGTATCTATAACTGAAGTAAATGTTTTTGAGACTTATTTCTTATAACATTTTATGTACATGTAGAGTCTGGTGATATCACTTTAAATTCCTCATTGAATCATAGTGCATCAAATAAATGAGCTGGGTTTTAAGTTTTCTTTTGCATATTGATTATTTGAAACTTTGGGATTTTTTAAACAATGTTTAAAATTATAGCCTTGTTAATAGGAACCTATTTAATAGGTACTTTTAAAAAATTTAATTTGTGGCACTTTCTCTTTTATTGTTAAATTATGATACACTTAAAGCAAATTGATGAGATGGTATAACATTATTAGTGAACATCCATGCAAATCACTACTTGGGCAAAAAAATACAATGTTGCTAGTTAATTATTTTTTAATAGTTTTTACCCTCTAAGTATATATTTTCATAATACAGTTTAGTTTTGTTTTTGAATTTTACATAATCTATTATTCTATTTATATAATTCTTTTGTGTACAGATTTTTTTGTTCCAACATTATATTTTTAAAGTTTTTCATATTATTCTGTGTGGCTCTAATGTCTTCATTTTCCTTATTGTATATTTCCATAGTATGACTAGTATATAGTTTATCCGTTCTTTGGTAAACATTTGTGTTGTTTTAGTTCTTGGTTTCTGAAGCTGCTGCTATGAACACATATATGTATGAGGCAATGTGCACAGGTTTCCCTAGGGCATATATTTTCTGGTGAAATTGCTGTTTCCAGACTATTTGGTTCTTCCATGTATCTGATCTTTAATCCTATAAGTTATTTTTTCCCCCTTGTCTATTTTTCCTTAGAAAATTTGTTTTCAGTTGTGAATAGGTACTTGAATACCATTTTCCCCCGTCATTCTCTCAAAAAGAGACATAGTTTCTGTGGGAGAACTCAAGAAAGCAGTGTTTCTTATGATGATGTATCCCTTTAGTTTGGTAGATGCTTAAGAGAAGCAATGAGAGCAGTAGAAGAGAGAGAAGGGATCAGTGGACTGTGCTAGGTTTCACTTGGCAGAATGGTAGTGAAATCTGGATTGGCAAGGGATTCCTTCAGTAATACCAGCCCATTGATCTTTAGCTGGTGTAGTATTTATTACTTAACATAAGAAATATTCATATGTTGGCTGGTTATTTTTCTCTTGCAAATCTTCAAGAAAAATTTTCATGTATATAAAAATGTTGAAAGAACAGTATAATGATTACATGTATACTTACAACCCTGAACAGTTTTTATCGAAATGTTTGTCTGCATAAATTAACAAATACACAGGATATTAGCTTAAATGTTTGAAGTAGTTACCAGACACTATGGTTTTCCACTACCATATATTGAAGCATGTCCTTCCTAAAAGAGTTTTGCTATATTACCACAATCTATTATCACATCTAAGAAAAAGCCTTTAAATACCCTATTTATATTCAGATGTCTTCAATTGTCTATCAAATGTCTTTTTTTTTAATACATTTTTTTGATTTCAAAGAGGAAGGTACAGAGAGAGAGAGAGAGAGAGAAACATCAATGATGAGAGAGAATCATTGATCAGCTGCCTCTACATGTTCCCTACTAGGTATCAAGCCTGCAACTGGCCATGTTCCCTTGATTGGAATCAAACCCAGGACCCTTCAGTCCGAAGGGCGATGCTCTCTCCACTGAGCCCAACAAGCCAGCCCCAAATGTCTTTTAAAGTTGTTTTTTATTTCCTAAACAGAAAGCCAAGTTTCATGCATTATATTTGGTTATGTTTCTTTAGTCTTTTTATTCTAGAATAGCTTCTTCTTTCTCTTATTTTCTTACCTTGGCTTTTTTAAGAAATTGGGCTAGTTGATATGTAGATTCTTTTGGAATGTTGTATTCTGGATTTGTCTTGATTCCTTGTGATATTTTTACCTTATTCCTCTACCTACCACCATATAAACTATAAACTCTAGGTTAACTCTAAAGGCATTTGGCAAGAACATATTATAGAAATGTTTTGTACTTTATATTGCATCATACTAGGAGGCGCATATTGTGAGATACTTCCACTATTATTGATGCTAAATTTGATTACCTGATTTAAGTGGTGGCCATAAATCTTTGTATTATAAGATTTTTTTTTTCTCTGTGTAGATAATCTCTGGATGATACTTTGGCATCCTGTGAATATCTTATATAGCATTCTTTGGTTTAATAATATCAGAAGATCAATGATTGGCAAACTATATCCCTTTGATTTGGTCCACAGCCTGGTTTAGTGTTTGTTGTCCCTGAACTAAAAATAGATTTTGCATTGTTAAAGAGTTGTAAAAAAAAAGTAGGCAAGTACACAAAACTGTCTCACTATTCATGGGCCAGAGAGCCTAAAATATTTGCCAACATTTTTATGTATAAAGCTTAACCAGGTAATGCTTTTGTACTTCGTTTAAGTAAAAAAAAAAATTTTTTTTCTGTATCTTTTAAAGCTGGTTTATTGCAACCTCCTGTTCGTATAGTTTCGCAGCCACAACCAGCACGAAGGTTAGATCCACCATCCAGATTTTCAGGAAGGAATGACAGAGGGGATCAAGTGCCTAACAGAAAAGATGATCGAAGGTATGTTTTTAAATATATATATTTTATTGATTCCAGAGAGGAAGGGAAAGGCAAAGAGAGAGAAATATCGATGATTCTTGGCTGCTTCCTGCACACCCCCTACTGGGGATCTAGCCTGCAACCGAGGCATGTGCTTTGACCAGGAATGAACCGTTATTTCCTGATTCATATGTCAACTGTCAACCACTGAGCCACATCAGCAGGGCCAAAGGTATGTTTTTAGATGGGAATGATGTGATGCACTTAATGCCACTAAAAAAAACGATTAAAATGATAAGTTTAGCCAAGACCAGTTTGGCTCAGTGGATAGAGCGTTGGCTTGCGGACTGAAAGGTCCCAGGTTCGATTCCGGTTGGGGGCATGTACTTTGCTTGCGGGCACAACTCCACTGTGGGGCGTGCAGGAGGCGGCTGATTGATGTCTCTTGTCTCATCGATGTTTCTGACTTTCTATCTATCTCCCTTCCTCTCTAAAAAATCAATAAAAAATATTTTTTAAAAAATGATGTTCATGTTGTGTGTATTTTACCACAATTCAAAAAAGTTATTTAAAAAAGCATACTGTGAAATCTTATATTAACTTATTTCATGAAGGAATACTTAATGCTAGAAAAATTATTAATTTTAGAAAATGTTCCTTTTTTTTTTTTAAGTCGTGAAAGGGAGAGAGATAGACGTAGATCTAGAGAAAGATCTCCTCAGAGAAAACGTTCCCGGGAGAGATCTCCTCGAAGAGAGAGAGAACGATCACCTCGGAGAGTTCGTCGTGTTGTCCCACGTTACACAGTTCAGTTTTCAAAGTTTTCTTTAGATTGGTAAGTGATTTTACCCCACTTCTTATTAAATTATTGGTTTTGTAATTTTGTGTAGCTTAGTAGAATGTGTTATATACAGATATATTTTTCTTACAACTTTAATTTCTTTACACTTAATAACTAATTTATAGAAGAGGAGAAATGCAGTTAGAAGTAGCAATTCTTTGTCAGGATTACATTATTTTCATACACTCATTAAAGATATCAGCTATTGAAAAAGGCAGCCACTCTGTGATGAAGTTATTTCTTAAAGTTAGAATCATTTAAGATCCAGATTTATTGATAATTTATTAAGTTTATGCATAGTCCATTGTATATGATAAAATAATACAGAAATGGATTAAATATTTCAAGTTAGCTGTGACAGTGTAGTATAATAAAAACATACACACATGTCTATATGTTTAAAAAAAACAAAACATTTTTCAGTCTTTGGAATAAGAAATAATGGGCAAGTTACTAAAAATTTTTGAATTACTGAGTTGGTTAGAGCATCCATCAAGGTTGTGTGTTAAATCTCCGATCAGGGAATATACAAGAATCAACTAGTGAATGCATAATAAGTGACACAACAAAATTGATATTTCTCTCTCTCTTTCTCTCTCTCTCTCATAAATCAATTTAAAACAAAGAATTTTTGAGCTTCACATGCAAAGAGGAAATTATATCAACTAGCAAGAATTGTGAGTTCATGTATCTAAAGCAACAGTGTGTGTGATTTGTAGATACTCAGTAATAGCTGCAAAGTTGTAATTCATAAAAAGGGAAATTGGTAAATGACTGATTTACTCTAAGGGAAAGGAAAAATTACCTAAAGGCCCTGGGCCTGGCAGTTATATATAAGAAAAAATAACAGGCAAAGAGACAACAACAAATTGACAGTAAAATAAAAATAAACCATTACAAGCAGCATTTAAAAGCAGTTTCACATAGGAACAAATAACTGCATTTCAGTGTCCTAAGAGAGTATTGCTGCATTTTAACAAAGTATTATAATTAATATTTACAATATTGAACTATAAAATGTTTAAATTTCAGTATATTCAGCTCGAGATTGAGTAAACCACTGTATTTTAGTTAATGCTACTCAGTGCCAAAAATTTTTTGCTTGGTGACTTTGCTTAATTGCAACTACTCTTTTTTTTAACTGTTTAATTAAATATATTTTATTGATTCAAGAGAGAGGGGAAGGGAAAAGGATAGAGAGATAGAAGCATTGATGAGAGAAAAACATCAATTGGCCGCCTTCTACATGTCTTCTACTGGGATTCAAGTCCCCAATCCAGTCATGTGCATTGACCTGGAATCAAACTTAGGACTTCTTGGTTCCTGGGTCAATGCTCAACCACTGAACCACACCAGCCGGACACAACTACTCTTAATTTATAGTAGTTTTCTTGTTATCCCTGTTTACTTGCATACTTAAAATATGTAGTCTGTATATTTGAGAAAACGATTTGGATCCAAAATTCTCTACAGTCCCAAAGATATTAAATAGAGCAGCTCTACTTCTTTTTAAATCTTCACCTAAGGAGCGAGGATATTTTTACATTAAAAAGAAAAATTTTTTTAAAGAGAGAGAGAAATAACTTTGTGACAGAGACACATCAATTGATTGCCTCTCACATGTGCCCTGATTGGGGTTGGAGGTCAGAACTGCATCCCAGGTATGCGCCTTTGATGAGGAATCAAACCCCAGACCCTCCTGAGCCACTCTGGCGGGGGTGAGCAGCTCTACTTTAAACTCATCTTTTCCCAGCTTATACTGTTATTCTGGAAAAGGTTGATATATTGAACAGTTATCTATCTTCTTTGAAGTTAGAGTTTCACATCACCATGTTCACGTAAATTCCCATAACATCAAATTATAAATAGAAATAATTTTTAAAGTTTTCATACCTCTTCTTATAATACTGGAAATCAAGATTTTCTTATAGTGATGTGATTATAAGAGACTGTATGCCAAGAAATTATTTATTTGTATTTTTTATCTCTTGTTTTATAGATTTTACTTCTATGGGGTGAGATACAATTTCAAAAATTCTAGTGATGGGAAACAAGGAAGCTATTATACATACTTTCTGTTCGCAACACTTCTTTAAAAACAACAAAAACAAAACTCATACCTTTTTTTTACATTTTTATAATAGAATCTTATCTAAATAAATTATAATTATATCAGTAATCATAACTGACAAGTTTATCATTGTATACTTTTTATTTTTAGGCTTAAAATAAAAAGACACACCTATATCTATATATTAGTTCACATTTTATACTCTTGTTTTAATTGTCCTTTTAAAAGACAGTATAATTATCTTTTCATCTCATAAATTGCATTTTCTACTTTTATGTTTTTAACAGAAATCTCTTGGCTTTTTATCAGATTGATTTACCTTTTAGTTTCTCTCCCTTACAAGCTTTGCTTCTTAGGAAAAAGGAAATGAACCTTTAAAAAAAAATCAGTATGCCAGGTTTAAAAGGCCAGAATCTTATCCTCTTTTTACATAATGAACAATCCAGTACGGATCTTAATCACTAACACTGAGAGGTATGGAAGTGTGGATAACCCAAAAAAGATTTGGATTTTGCTTTCACATGAATTTTATTTAATTTTGAATGTAAATATTCTTGACCTAAGATCTTACTTTAGAATAAAAGTTGTATTTCTACGCTGTGTAAAACTGATTGAGGAGCACTCATACTAATTTGGTACCACTCTTATCCCTTCTTTCTGTCATTCTATATGAACCATAGTTTTCTCAAAAATGCACAGTTTCAACTGAGACAGAACTACTTTTGTTCAGATCTTCTCTGGAGCTGGGGTTGAAGTTATTTCAAAGGGTCTTCTCTAATGAATTTTAAGCTACACAC
Organism: Lasiurus borealis; assembly: GCA_004026805.1. Lineage (NCBI taxonomy): Eukaryota > Metazoa > Chordata > Mammalia > Chiroptera > Vespertilionidae > Lasiurus > Lasiurus borealis. The sequence goes on from PVJN01049106.1 coordinate 9,883, forward strand.
AAAAAGTAAAGAAATAAAGGTAACATTTAGATATGTTATTTATTCAAAGCTGTAAGTAAACAATTTGAAAATGAGATTATCATACGCCTTTCTGCACATCTATAGCTCATTAATAATTGACCATTTGCAGCTGGCTTTTAGCCATGTCAGGTTAGATGTTTAGCTTTAGAATTGAGTGAATGTTTGTATACTTATTGATATTAAGGCTTTTTATTCACTACTTATGTCTTTTTTTCAGTCCTAGTTGTGACATGATGGAACTAAGGCGCCGTTATCAGAATTTATATATACCTAGTGACTTTTTTGATGCTCAGTTTACATGGGTGGATGCTTTCCCTTTGTCAAGACCATTTCAGCTGGGAAATTACTGCAATTTCTTTGTAATGCACAGAGAAGTAGAGTCCTTAGAAAAAAATGTGGCCATTCTTGATCCACCAGATGCCGACCACCTATACAGTGCAAAGGTTTGTATTTTAAGATACACAGCTAAAATTTGTGAGCAGTTACTCATATTAAGAGTGTATGTGGAACTGAAACTGTTTTGCTCAGTGGATAGAGCGTCGGTAAAGGGCATGCACATTGGTTGTGGGCACATCCCCAGTAGGGGCCGTGCAGGAGGCAGCTTACCGATGTTTCTCTCTCATTGATGTTTCAAACTCTCTGTCTCTCTCCCTTCCTCTCTGTAAAAAATCAATAAAAATGTATTTAAGCCAAAATCGGTTTGGCTCAGTGAATAGAGCATCGGCCTGCAGACTGAAAGGTCCCAGGTTCGATTCCGGTCAAGGGCATGTACCTTGGTTGCGGGCACATCTCCAGTAGGGGACGTGCAGGAGGCAGCTGATTGATATCTCTCTCATCGATGTTTCTAACTTTCTATCCCTCTCCCTTCCTCTCTGTAAAATATCAATTAAAAAATATTTAAAAAATAGAGTGTATGTGGAGATAATATTCAGAAAGTAGTTATTAGGTTTAAGACCTTGGATTTTCCTATATTTTCTTGTCTGCTATTCTGTTTGGTTTTGTTTCTTAAGTAATTTAACCTCTTTTTACCTTACCTCTTAAACTGTAAAATTATGGTTATTTTTTAACACTTTGAACCACATAAAAAGGTGGAGATGAAGTTGATGTAATGAGCTTTTTGGAATGTTCTATGACTTTGACGAGGCCAGATAAAACATAGTTGTGGGTGAATGTATTATATGTTAGTGTACAGGGTAACTTTTAGTATATTGATATGATAAGTAGTTTTCTACTGTTTTAAAACATCAAAAAGCATCCCTTGAAAAGTTAAAACTACTTAATTATAAACTAATAGTATTTCTGCCATAGATTTTTAAAAAATATATATTTATATTGACTTCAGAGAGGAAGGAAGAGGTAGAAACATCAATGATGAGAATCACTGATCGTCTGTTTCCTGCACACCCCCTACTAGGGACCAAGCCCGCAACCTGTGCATGTGCCCTGATGGGGAATCAGTCTGTGTCCTCCTGATTCATATGTTAATGCTTAACCACTGAGTCACATCTGCATTTTACTTTGCATTTTTATAAAAAATTTTGGGTATCCAATATGTAAGGATAATACGTAGTGCTTCTCATTTTATTTACATAGATTTTTGACAGGATTGAATTATTTGCCTGTAATAGGTAATGCTGATGGCTAGCCCTAGTATGGAAGATTTATATCATAAGTCCTGTGCTCTAGCTGAAGACCCACAAGAACTGCGAGATGGATTTCAACATCCTGCTAGACTTGTTAAGGTAAAATGAAACATAACTTTAGATGTATATTTGCTTTGCTTGGTTCTAATTGTGTGTGTGTTATAATTTAAAACTATTTAATCTGTTGATTAAATAATAATAATAACTTAATATTAAGGCATTCAGATTAATGTTTATGTTTTTCTCACTGCAAATTATGGCTATATGTTATTTTGTCACTAGTTCAGCTGTCATTTTGATGTCTATATTTGTAGTATAGATAAATCTTAGTGATAATGATTTAGTGTATCTTTGGGTGCGTTTAAAATGTGAATTATAGCTTGTTTCTTTAAAAGAACTCTATCTGAAGAAATGTTTTAGAAGGATGAGTTATGATGTGTAAATCCTATTCCATTGCTGAAATGCAGTGTGGAACACGATGAACTGAACTCTTCCTTGACTGACAGATACCAGAGGTAGTAAAAATTATATTGGAAAGGTTTGTACCTTTCCTTTTCAAGTATTTTATGTGTGATTTTATAAGTTGCATAATATATGTAAATGATTCTTTGTTTTGAATTAGTTTTTAGTGGGCATGAAAGGCAAGGATGAAGCCATGGCCATTGGAGGCCACTGGTCTCCTTCGTTGGATGGACCAGACCCAGAAAAAGATCCCTCTGTGTTGATTAAGACTGCTATTCGTTGTTGTAAGGCTCTGACAGGCATTGATCTAAGTGTATGCACACAATGGTAAGTACCAATTCATTTTTTGATTAGAAATGTTTTTCTAATAGTTTATGTAGATGATCTTGTCTATCAGCCTACACTCCCTCCCCCCTATTTTAACAACCTTGATCATGCAGTAACCTCAAAGGAAAAAAAAATCCCCATTTGTAGCAAAAGTTTATTTGGTGCCAAAAATGTTTGTGGGGAGGGCAGACGTAAGAACTAATCAAAATAAACTGAAAATTTAAATGCTTTGTTATGCTGTACTTTGGAAGTTTCAATGTATGTTGAAAATATTTTTCATTTCATGTATAGCTGGAGAAGATCGTCAAGAGAACTTCATTTCATTATAATTCTTTCGTTATAAGATAATGTAGTTGCTGATTATTTTTTGTTCAGCCATATTTTCTCTTGAGGCTTATTTGTCCTGTGTATTTTAGTATATTTCTTGTGACTTAATTGAGAATTTTTTTTTTTAGCACATGAAATCTGAACAGCTATCCAGCTTCTTCAGGTATTCCCTAAAATATGCGTAGCTCTGTAATCAAACATGAAAATGCCTTGGGGAACATATTCTTCTTTTATAAATATTATACAAATGTACCAAAAGAGGAACTATGGCTTCTATAATTTTTTTTTTCTTTAGACCAACCTCAAGTTCTTGCAGCAAAATTTCTTTACTTGATGTGCTACAAGTGAACTAGGGTCTTTAAAATGTATTTTAGAATTTTTTTTCCAACATGCTTCTTCCCTTGCAACAGGTACCGTTTTGCAGAGATTCGCTACCATCGCCCTGAGGAGACCCACAAGGGGCGTACAGTTCCAGCTCATGTGGAGACAGTGGTTTTATTTTTCCCGGATGTTTGGCATTGCCTTCCCACCCGCTCAGAGTGGGAAACCCTCTCCCGAGGATACAAGCAGCAGCTGGTGGAGAAGCTTCAGGGTGAACGCAAGGAGGCTGATGGAGAACAGGCACTGAACGCTAATCCCTTTTTCTATTTCCGCTTCTCACAGGCACAGGAACACAGGCACAAAGCACACCACACACTACATAACAAACACACATGGAGGAACATAATTGGTAACAGCGACTGGTAATCCAGCTTTCAGCAGTATAGTTGTATGTTCTTTTCTCTTCAAAAAAAATCTGTCTGTATGCTAACTTTAAGAGTTCTGAGACCTCAAAGGAAAATAAGTTGTGCTTAAATTGCACAGAATTTTGTTTTTATCATAGGTTTAGTTGCTGGAATCTGGGACCAGTTGTTGAGCAAGATACAGTATTAAGCCATTTTAAACATTTTGCCATTTCCTAAAATTTAAAAAATTTTCTCTTTTATGGTCATCAGTTCTAATCATGGATATTTGAAATTGGACAACCACAAGTCTGAGAGATTTGAAATTTCAGGCTTTGTGGCATCATCTTTGGTACATTTGAAAGGTCTGGCTAAATCATCCTTAACTTTGGGTGGTTTGAAAATTGGGACAAGATCACACACTGTGTGGTTAGTGGAGACCAGCAGTGTTTGTGCATCCCTGATATCCTTTGTGTTGTAATTTATCACCCTTTTGTGTTTCACAGATCTGGCTTTGATTGGCTGATGAGTGTCTTTGTGATCAATTAAAAGTGGTAGAATGTATGTATGTGGATTTGCCTAAATAACTTTAGGAGAAGACAATCTGAAACATTTGTGACCTTGCACAGATCAGCAACAGACTTTTAAAAATAAATAACCTTTATTTTAATGTTTCAGAATAATAATTAGGTTCTTAACTTTGTATATCAGGATGAAGAAGAGAAGGATGATGGTGAAGCTAAAGAAATTTCTACTCCTACCCATTGGTCTAAACTTGACCCAAAGACAATGAAGGTAACTTTGAAAGAGGTAGTTGCTTTTGCAGTTTGTTATTTAACACATAAAAGCTGATTAACTTCTCTTCTCAGCCAAAAAAACGAAAGTTTTTCTTCTTTGTCATGAAACTAGCTTTTTAACTCATATTGTTTTTTATTGTTGTTGTTGTTAATCTTCACCCAACGATATTTTTCTACTGATTTTTAGAAAGTAGGAGGTAGGAGGAGAGACAGAGAGAGAGACATAATTGGTGTCTCCCACATGTGCTCCAGCTGGCTCCAGCTATCGAATCTGGTTACTAGTTACATTCATAAGAATGTTTGTTATTGCACTACTTCAAGTTGTCATCAACATCAGGCTTCACAGAGTCCTATAGTACAAGAAAACATAGGCAAATTAAGCCTGCATCCTAAGATTTTTTGTCAAACTAATGGCTTTGCTATTAAGTTCTTTAATATATATTTCAGAGAGTAAGGGAAAGCTTAGAGAGAAACATCAATTATGAGAGAGAATCATTGATCAGCTGCCTCTTGCATGTCCTACACTGGAAATTGAACCCGCAACCTGAGCATGTGCCCTGACCTGGAATTGAACCATGACCTCCTTCCTGGTTCATAGGTTGACATTCAACCACTGAACTACATTGACTGGGCTTAAGTTTCTAATTTTAAAACTTGTATTTATTTTTATTATAAAGTAGAGCCTCAGTGCATGAAAATTGTGCAAGGGAAGGCGATCCCCTCAGCCCAGCCTGTACCCTCTCCAATCTGGTACCCATTGGAGGATGTCCCTCTCCCAATCCTGGACTGCTGGCTCCTAATTGTCCCTAACTGCCCCCCTCTGCCTGGTCGGCCCCAACTGTCCCCACCCCACTGACCTATTTGCCCCTCACTGCACCCCCTGCCAGCCTAATCGCCCCCAACTGCGCCTCCCGCCTGCCAGCCTGGTCACCTTTTACTGCTGCCTCCCATTGCCTGCCTGCTTGCCTCCAATTACCCCCTCTGCCAGCCTGGTCGCCTCTAACTGCCCTCCCCACCCCCT
>PVJN01049107.1:0-15355 GCA_004026805.1 Lasiurus borealis
CCTTCCTTCCTTCCTTCCTTCCTTCCTTCCTTCCTTTCTTCCTTCCTTCCTTTTTTTTTTTTCAGAAAGAGTAAGGGAGAGAGAGATAGAAACATCAATGATGAGAGTGAATCATTGATCAGCCTCCAGCATGCCCCCTACTGGGAATCAAGCCTGCAACTCAGGGCATGTGCCCTGACCAGGAATTGAACTATATGATCTCCTGATTCATAGATCTATGCTCAACCACTAAGCAACACTGGCTGGGCTTCAATTTATTTTTATTGAAAGACTATCCAATACTCTAGGCTAGTAGACATAGAAATTCAACTTGATGAAAACACTTGGGATATTGTTAAAATACAGATTTCTGGGCCCTGTCCCCAGTGATCATATTCATTAGGTCTAGAATCAAAGTCCAGAAACCTGTATTTTAATAAGATATCAAGTAATTCATATGACAATGGCTCATGAATCTCCCTTTGCCTCTGTCTCAGGCAGACCTGACCCGGAACTAGGGACACTGTTTCTGACCATTAGAAATAGGCATCTCTTTCCCTTTAGTTGGATGAAGTCCAAGGTCAGAATGACAAATTTGTGAGCAGAGTTTAGGCTGTAACTTCAGCCCATTCTTCTCCTTTGCCAAGTGCTGTACACAACCTGCATACTATTTGCAGCAGCCTGGTCTGAAGCCTGCTCCTGATAAGAAATGGTGCATCTCAGAAATTCAGCTTTAAGTCATCCAATCTCTAAGTAAATTCCAGGAAGATACTAGGGTTGAACTCTTCTAATTACTTGCTCCTGGATACCCAGTGAGCCACTAATCAATCTCTGGACCTGTTGGGAAAGGTCTAGAGAATATGAGCTTGAAAAATCTAACACAGAGGTTCTTAACCTTTGCATCATGTTGGAATCACTTTGGGAACTTTGAAGGATTCTGATACCTGGGTCTTACCCGCAGAAGTTAATTCAATGGAGGTGCAGTTTTTTATAAAAGCTCCCCAGGTGATTCTACTGTGCAAAATATCTGAGTGAATAGTCTCACCCTGATCAGATGCAAGCCTACTGTGTATCTTCCTAGGGATTGAGGACCAGCAATAGGCTCACCTTTCTGACTGGAGTACAGCAGGCTCTCCTGGTCTGTGTGGCCCAGCTTAGAGCAAGTTCTTTAGGTTTTTTCTAACTATATGAACAAGAACAGTTGCTCCTTGGCATTAATGCTAGTCACCTTTACCTCTGCAATTTCTGAACACTCTCCTAGACTTAGTTCTCCTCTCACTTCCCTCCTCCCAAATAAAATCTATTTTTAATGTGTCATACTCCCCATCACTTTGATAAACTGGTTTTCCACAAGGCATAAGTGGTAGGCAAAGCTCAAGTACTCTCTCTGAAGTATGTGTCAATACAATTTGTTAATATACCAAAAAGAAGTATATATTATATCTTGTTATTTTTAAATGGCAGAAACCCAAATTGGGATAATGTTGCTTTTTTGGTATGAAGAAACCTCAAAATTAGGGGTGTAAGAGAGAGTAGCAGAGAGCCTTTTTCAAAGTCACCAATGTTTTGACACTTGCAACAATAATTGGATTTCCATCAGTAATGCTGGTAATGTTATCCTTGCAAAGGGGTTTGAAGCAGGAATACAAGTCCAATTCTCCTATTAGGACATGAGTTCCTAGAAAGAGAGAGCATAGTCTACTTCTTTTTGAAGTCTACATCTTTCTTAGCACACAATTTGTATATTTTTGTCATGCAATAAAAGTTACTCAGTAGTCAGATTCCAAAAATTAAAATTCAACACCAATTTTACTGTGTGTCTACTTTGTCCTGGGCCTTGAGCCCTTCAATTTTTATACATCCTCAGTTTTCAGTTAGGATAAAGGCTAAGCTGCTATAAAAAAATCTTAAAATATAGGATTAAACATTACTCAAATAATGTTTCAGATGACGGTCCATTAAACAAGTCCAAATTTTGTTTGCTGGCTCTGCCACCTTTAACATGTGGCTTCCTTGGGTCCAACGTGGCTGCTCTGGAAGAGAGGTAGAGGAAAAAGGCCAGACAAGCACATCCGAGTTTCCAGAAGCACAATCCAGAAGTGGGAGAAAAGCATTTTGCTCATATTTTATTGGCCAGAATTTAGTCACATAATTATAACAATATGCAAAGTGTGCTTGGAAATGTACTATCTAATTTGAGAGTCATCTATCCATCTAAGACTGGGGTTTCATATTAAACAAGGGAAAATGTATATTGATGGGCAAGTCTCACAAAATACCTCATACCTATGGATGAAGCCAGAAATGAGCTAGATGAAGATGTAGATTTCCTGCCTGGAGAGGTCCATTGTTCTTCAGTGCATTCAGAATTAAGTTGGCTCTGAAAGGCTACCTTAACTTATAGGAGTTTGGCATATTGACAAAACAAACAAACAAACAATTTCTTAATTTCCAGTGGAGGAAAATACATGTCAGTAACCAGAATGGTTTATGTTCCCTATTCAAACTAAGAGTTTCCTGGTATGTAGCTCTTAGAAGACCACATCACAGTATATACTAGCATATCCTGAGCATCTAATCTGGGGCATATTTTTTTTTTTTTACAAATAATCTAATTTGGTCTACATTCTCAACTTAATGAGGTAAGGACCATTTTGGCTATTTTACAGGTAAGAAAATTTAACAACAGAGAGGTTATGTAGTTAAAATATGGTGAGGCGGGTGTCTAAATACAGATCTGATATGTGAGTGAGTACTTTTCCCACTACATTCTACTGCTTATGTGGGAGATTTTGTAGTAGATTTTAGATATCTATTGTGATGTTTTCACTGCTTGTGCCTCTTTGTACAGATTTTGACTATAGCATTTGTTGCAGTTCTTATTATGGAAGGCAAACTCTTCCAGTCTCCTTTCATCTCCTGGTATTTATGGATCATGCCTTAATCATTTTACACAATTGAGGCCAGCACAGGGCCTAGTATTTGTTACATGATTAAACAAATGATTATATGAGTAAATAAAGCCTCCCTTCACTTATAGTTAAAACCAGACCCTTTACTGGACCCTGATCGATATTATCAATTTGTTGTTTCAACACTTAACCTGCACCCTATTTTACCACATTAATATCTTATTCTAAATCCTTGGGACACTAATGTCAGAGACACTCAAACATATTTCCAACTGAAGGTAAAACAACAACCTTTTATATACTTAAGAGGTCTTCCTTATTGACTGTTTGCTTTAGGCTAACCTCAGTCTATCCTAATGCCTTGTCACTGTGTTTCCTTTTGTTTCATCTTCAGAAGTGATTGGGGGAAAAGCTGTTTTCTATTTTGAGTTTAGTGCAAAAAATGAGCCCTCAAGATCCTAGGGAAAGGGGCTGATGTCAGCTCCAGAGAGAGGTGATGAAAGAGAGTTTGCTAGTCATCTCAATGCTAGTGCCAACTCCCTGCAATGATGCCCAGCACAGGCCTGGGCAGGAATGGCCTCATTCTCCAGCCACAGCTCTGTGAAGGAAGAAGCTAGAAACTACAAGGGGTCTTTTACAAAGCCTGGTTCCCTCAACAGTGACAGAAATGATGAGGTATGTGGATAGGACTAGTCAAATCAAATGTGAAGTTTCCTTTAAAATTCTAGCAAATTTTGCACTTGATTCCACAGTATATTCCAAATTGTTAATATACTCATATATGCTTTTCTCCCATAGGAGCCCTGGCAGAAAGGGGTTTATACTTTTGGGGTATCCATTCCCTAATTGGAGAGCTTAGGGCTAGATGATATTTTATATCCTTTCTTATCCAAAACTCTTTTTTTTAAATTAAATCTTTATTATTCAGATTATTACATTTGTTTCTCTTTTTTCCTCCCCATAGCTGCCCTCCACCCGGCTCCCACCGTTCCCTCTACCCTTACCTCCCTCCCGTTGACCTCTTCCATAGGTGTATGATTTTTGTCCAGTCTCTCCCTATACACCCCTCACCCCTTTTCCCCTGAGAATTATCAATCCACTCCCTTTCTGTGCTCCTGATTCTATTATATTCACCAGTTTATTCTGTTGATCAAATTTTTAATTCACTTAACTTTTAGATTCACTTGTTTATAGATATGTATTTGTTGTTCATAATTTTTTATCTTTTACCTTTTTCTTCTTCCTCTTCTAAAAGAGTACCTTTCAGCATTTCATATAATACTGGTTTGGAGTCAATGAACTCCTTTAGCTTTTTCTTATCTGTGAAGCTCTTTATCTGTCCTTCAATTCTGAATGATAGCTTTGCTGGATAGATTATTCTTGGTTGTAGTTTCTTGCTATTCATCATGTTGAACATTTCTTGCCACTCCTGACTGGCCTGCATTGTTTCTGTTGAGAAATCAGCTGACAGTCATAGGGGTGCTCCCTTGTAGGTAATGAACTGTTTTTCTCTTGCTGCTTTTAATATTCTTTGTTTGTCTTTTGCTCTTGGTACTGTATTTTAATTATGATGTGTCTTGGTGTAGTCCTCTTTGGATTCCTTTTATATGGGGTTCTTTGTGCTTCCTGGACTTGTAAGTCTATTTCTTTTACCAGATGTGGGAAGTTTCAGTCATTATTTCTTTAAATAGGTTTTCAGTATCTTGCTCTCTCTCTTCCTCTGGCACCCCCACAATTCTGATGTTGGTACACTTGAAGTTGTCCCAGAGGCTCCTTAGATTATCTTCACATTTTTGGATTCTTTTTTCTTCTTGCTTATCCCAGTTGAGTGTTTTCTGATTCTTTATATTTCAAAATTTTCACTTGATTCTTGCCTTCCTCTAGTCTGCTGTTAGGTCTCTGTATAATATTTTTTATTTCAGTCAGTGTATGTTGGTCCATCCCTAGTTGGTCCTTTTCCATTTCTAGTTGGATATTTTGCAGCTCTAGTTGGTTCTTTTTCATCTCCTCTTGGGTCTTGCTAAATTTATCTATCTTTTCTAGGAGATTCTTGAAAAACCTTATAAGCGTGGTTTTGAACTCTATATCCAGTCATTTGTTTTCCTCCATTTCTTTTGTTTTTGATCCCTTCCCTTGTCTCAGCATTTTCACTATGCCAGGGGAAAACTTCTGTATTGAATTCAGCCTTATGATACCAGACTTGCAAAACTGCAAAAGCCTCTCTGTTGAGCTTGGGATGGGTGGAATCTCAGGGCTTAAGGGACCACCTTGCCTTCCAGTCTGCCCCACCCTCCACGGCCCCTGAGTCTCATGTGACTGGGTAATTGCTGGAGCGGTCCCTGTGTGTGCATGTGCCACATCCTCGCAGTGCCTCTAGACTGCTGCCCCTCTGGCTTCCCTGGGCTCTAGCTCCCCTGCGCTCCAGGACCATATGAGTCTGGATCCCCAGGGTTTCACCTGAAACTGGGTTTAGTGGAGTTAGAAGTGGCACAGTTGGAAGGGTCTGTCTCCCGCTCACTCAAGAAAGCCAGTGGCACAATCAGCAGTGGGTCCTCTGCGCATAACCAGACTTCTGATCTTTTGCGACTCAACTAAATTTCTGTGCACTTCTCCTCTTTCACAGTCCAAACTCCCCCCGTATGAGTTTCGGCTGGATCTGGGTTGTAGGATAAGGGATTCAATGCCTTTGAGAGTCTCCATCAAACTCCAGCCAGAGAAAGCCAGCCAGGTTCTCTGGTACCCGCTCTCTCCACACGCGCGTCTCTGTAACTCAGCTTTTTGCAGCTCCTCTGGATTTCTGTGAGCCCCTCTCTTTCCTTCTAGTTGTAGAATTTCCACTCAGCCAGCTTTCCTGTGGTTCTGGATGATGTCCGTTCTGTCTTTTAGTTGTAGTTTTAAAATTGCTGTACGAGGCAGCAGTGTAGGTGTTTACCTATGCCGCCATCTTGGATTCTCCCACCCCCCAAATTCTTTTATGAGGAATAAATGATATCTGAATCAGTGCAGCCAAAAATATTTGAAACTAAGGCATATAAATTGAATTTATTTTTCAACACCCCAACTAAATAAAATGCTTCTGCAGACCAGATTCATTCACTAACTGCAAGTTCTCAAACTGTGGGGCCTGGGAATCTATATTTTTAGAAAAGTCTTCAGAGGACTCATTATCATGCAATTGGAAACCCTGAGAGAAGGTATGGATGAATTCTTCATAAATTATAAAACTTGGTACTATGTGAGGCATTATTGTGGAGTAAGGGTAATAATCCCTGCTGTTTTGCCACAAGGGATGATTTAAATAAAAGAAAAAGCATTGCTTTGTAAAATTCAGGAACTGAAGCTATCAGAGAGGCAAGGAAGAGGACGCAAACCTCTTCTTGATCCTCATTGCAGGAGTGGCCTGGATGGGTAGAGAGGTTCTATAAGCTCTATAGCATGGAGAAACGCACAGGTGGCTTGAAAAAGATCCTTTCCATTCTTTGCATTTCCAGTATCTCAGAACCTGGGCTGTAAACTGTGCTGGTGCAGAACACCAAGGTCCCTCTCTTCCTTCACTTACTCATTCTAAGGCTTTTTCTGTCAAGAGAGAGAGATCTGACAAAGAAAGGGACATAGATTCCAGTCTAACCTTAAAAGGAAAGGTTGTTCTTCCTAAACCACTGGATCTCTCCTGACACCAATTTAGACATAAGTTCTTTTACAAGTCGCTGCTTTCCAAGAGACCCATTTCTTGAACCTCTCCTGACTTGATTGCTTATATCAAAATGTATTGGTCCAGTTTTCTGTTCTTTTGGAGTCCTAGTGTGGCAGGTCAACAAGGTAAAGTATATTTAAGGCACTAAACTAAGAGCTCCCAGAAAGCAGATTCGGGTTTATTTCTATGCCTCTGACCCTAGATTCTGGGTCATATTTGAAGGGTTGAGATGGAACTCATTTAAAGCTAAATGTGGAAAAGGTGACAGGCATTTCAATAGCTCCCTTTAGTCATTGAATAAATATTTGAATACTTACTATGTGAAGGACATATTCTAAGAAGTAATGTAGGTCAGTGGCTTTTCAAACTTTGAACTTCAGCATTACTTAGAGTGCTTGTTAAAAGTTCTGAATCATAGATTCTGATTCGGGTCTGGATTGAACTGGTTAAAATTTGCATTTCTAACCAGTTCCCAGGTAAAGCTGGTGCTGTTGGTCTGGCGGCCACACTTTGAGAACCACCACTATAGGTCCCCGGCAGGCACCAAGTCCCTGACCTCGCAGGCTGCATAGTCTAGTAGTTGGCTATGCCAAAAGCACTAACGGTGGAGATTTCAGACATATTGTCAGGTCAGCTAGGGAGACTCGCGGGAGGCACGAAGCCCTTAGCCGCTGCCTGTGTCGGCCACCCCCGGAGTCCGCTGCAAACTGAGAAGTCAGCTGTGTTGCGCCCCTCCTTGAAAGGAGCGGGCAGGAGCCCGGAGCCCAGCTCCTTGGGTCAGGTGCGGGTCGGTGAGCTGAGGGTGCGCCCTGGAAGGCTGGGGGCGGGGGCCCTGGGCCCTTCCTGGGACAGGCCTCGGTGGGAGCAGAGCAGAGGAAGTCGCCCTCGCCCTCCGCGGCCCCGCCCGTGCCGGCTCTTCCTCTGCGTCCGGGGCGGTGGCGGCAGCGGCGCGGGGTGGGGCGCGGCGCCGCGACCCCCGCGCCTCCCTGGCAGCCACTACATCTGCCCGCTGGGTCAGAGACGTTGCAGCCCGGCTGGCTCGGCCTTGGGGTGCCGCGTGCCGTGTGCCGTGCCGATCGGCCCGCGAGTCATGGCCCACTCTGGCGAGGAGGCTCTGCCCAGGCCCGAGACCTCGGTACAGATCCGTGTGGCCATCCAGGAGGCCGAGGACACGGAGGAGCTGGAGGACGACGAGGAGGGCGCTGAGGCGCGGGGCGCGAGGCATCTGGCTCGGTACCTCAGCCCCGGCTGGGGCAGCGCTAGCGAGGAGGAGCCGAGCCGAGGGCACAGGTAGGCGCGGCGGCGTGCCAGGCCCAGTGGGAGCTGCCGACCTGGGTCCAGCACGGGGGAGTTCGGGGGCGACCGCTAAGCGAGCGGAGGGGGTTGAGTCAGCCCTGCCCCGGCGACGCTGCTCTGGGTGTCGCACGGTGTCAGAAGGGCTGGTGGCCGGTCACCTTGTGCCAGGGTCCGCAGCTCTGTAACGCAACCAAGGCTCCCTCCCTCCCAGGGCTGTTGGCGGGGATCAGAGGGGCCTGTCCGTGGACCTGGTCTGGGACCCAGGTGGAAGTCTTTCCTGGGCTGTCCTCTCCCTGTCCTCTCCTTCCCTGAGCTTCTAAAAAGCTCAGCTCAACCCGTTTTTACCCTAGAGGGTGCCCCCTCGCCCCCTGCTTGCTCCAAAAATTCCAGCAAATCATCACTGCCCAGTCTGTTTATCAATCCAAATGGCTTCCCTCTCTGGGTGGGGCCAGGCCCAGGGGATACTTGCTGCTGTGGGATCCCAGGAGGGGTGATTTCATGGTGTAGAGAGCTCTGTTGCCCTGATTTGGGATGGGTTTAGGGCTTGCTGCCTGTATCCGCCCTTGCTGGGATTCCCATTTTCACATAGTCTTCCCCACCTGCCTTCTATGCTTGCATCATCTTCTTGCTGCCTTGGCGTTGGGTTCCTGGTTGATGGGTAGTCTGGAGCTGGTATGGCACAAGAAGCCATCTGTCTAACCGTGCCTCTGGGCCCTGAACTTTGCCATCAACTGGAGATCTTATCCTTGTGTCCAACTAATGCCCAAGCCTTTTAGGACTGTTGTTTTGTTCCTGCTGTTGAAAGGAGAGACAGTATGGACTATCCATAGAAATGAGAATAGGGAATGGCAGAACTTGCAAATTCTGGGAAATGACAATAGGCACTTATTAAGAACCTTCTTCTGAGCCTCTTTGTACATGCCTTTAGCTGTCAGGGCTCTGCAGGATTATTCTGCGACAGGCATAAATCTTTTTCATTGAAAGAACAGTCAACTCAAAGGCATAAAGAGACTGGGACTAAAACTATCCCCCATCACTGGCTGACTCTTTCCCAGCCAAAAAGCCTGGATTTGGGACCCAGAGATTCAGGGTAGTCCAGTGGACACAGGGGTATTTGAGGAGGAAAGCTGGGCCACAGCAGATGATATAGTAGACATTTCAGCACTTTACATTCTATAAAGTCTGAATTATTCATTCAGCTCTGCTGAGTATTGAGAATATAAAAATAATGACTCCACAGTCACTGGATCTCACAATGTTCAGGAGAAGGCAGCCACCTAGTCAAATAATTTCAGAGGTCCTGTAATAGCTTCAAGTGGTTTATCCTTCTTACATTTATTTTGCCTTTGGTTAGCAAAAATTTGTCCTCTATCCTAGGGCTAAGACAGTATCATTAGCATGGAGTAAAGCTCTACTTATTTTTGGGGGCCCAGAAAGATCCCCTATGCCATAGGGTCTATGCATAGGAAGGTGGTTCTCAACCTTCCTAATGCCGTGACCCTTATATACAGCTCCTCATGTTGTGGTGACCCCCAACCATAAAATTATTTTCGTTGCTACTTCATAACTGTACAACGAAAATAATTTTATGGTTGGGGGTCACCATAACATGTGGAACTGTATAAAAGGGTCGCGGCATTAGGAAGATTGAGAACCACTGGCCATGGGATCTAGAAGAACAGTTCTGGTAAGCCTCTTGCCCTCTCCTCCTCCCCTTTCCTTTAGAATCACCCTTTTCTCCCAACTCCAGTCCAGTAGCTCGAGTCTCATAGAACATTCAGTCAGAAGCATTTCCCTGCTGTCCACTGGCATAGAGTTGACCCCAGAAAAATCCCTGGGGCTCTTCAGGGTAGTGTAGCCAACAGAACCAAGCAGGCGGACATTCAGAGCACAAGGAGATGTAGCCAAGGACAGGATGCACACTGTCCCTCATTTGGGCCCAGCTTGGCACAGGAGAAGCTACCACCTAGGGAGAACACTCTGGGGTCCCAGAACCTGCAAGAGGCAGCCCAGGTTTCTGAATCTGCTTAAGAGAGATGTGGCACCCACCCAAATCATCTCCCCAGCCCATTGCTTCCTTTCTTGATTGCCCTAACAGTTCATGCTCCCATAGGCTCGAAAACGGTGCAGTTTGTGTCTATATGCCTTTGTAGTCACACCTCTAGTTCCCTCTGATTGAAGACTTGTAGTCAGTCTGAAAGCTTTACTACCTCTTCCCCACTACCCCGACCTGACCCCAAAACTGGATTTGTTTCCTCTCCTTTGTGTTGCTGTAGCCGTCTGTCCATTTTAGTCCGAGCACTTACCCACAATTATAGTTCTAGAGTTTTATATCCCTCAACAGAATATGAGCTCTGTGAATTTAGGGGCCGTGATGCCCTGTTCTCAGCACCTGGAATGTAGTGAGTATTTTCTAAGTATTTGTTGAATGAATCATGTCTCTGAGATCAAAATCACTCTAGGGGGTTTAAGTATATGTGTTTCTCCTCCACTAGATAGTGAGGTCCTTGAAGGCAGTGATCTTACCTAAGTCCTCTCCGTATCTCCAGTACCTAGCCCAATACCTGGCTTATACCCAGGGATAAGGGATAAATGGAAAAAAGGAAAAATCTTTGTAACCTTCAAAGGTTCATTAGTCTTCTCACATCTTGTTCACTAAAAAGTTTCTTTCCTTTTATTATCACCTTTTAACATAAAAATTTCAAACATAAAATGTAAAACAATAGTATAGTTGGAAATATTTTTGTCATTTATTTGATGGACATAGAATGTGTATGTTTTTTCCTGAAGCATTTACAGATATCTTACCTGGTAAAAGAGTAATATGCATATTGACAGTACCTCTATTTCACCCACCAGCCACACCCACCAGCAAATCAGAGTGAGTATGCAAATTAACCCAACCAAGGTGGCTACAGCCACAGAGAGAACAAAAGGGAGGCTAAGCTTTCCACAGACCCTGGTGGCCCAGGCCTCCACTTAAGGCAACAAAGTTTCAGTGGCTGTCACCACAGAGCAAGGCTTGGGTTGCTCCTGGAGGAAGCCAAGCTTTCCTCACACCCTGGCTGGCCCAGGCCTCTGCTTAAGGCAACAAAGTTTCAGTGGCTGTGTGAGCAGAAAACTTGGCTCCACTCAAGGCTACAAAGTTTCAATTGTAGAAGATAAATAAATCCCTTGGGGCTTGGGTAGCCTGGGTTACCAGGCCAGCCTGCAAACCACCACAGGCCCCTTGCCTAGGCTACCCCATGCACCAAGGGAATACTCACCCTGATCCAGGACACCCTTCAGGGCAAACCAGCTAGCCCCTACCTATGCACCAGGCCTCTATCCTATCTAATAAAAGAGTAATATGCAGATTGACCATCACTCCAACACAAAAGATGACTGCCCCCATGTGGACACAAGATGGCCACCACAAGAAGGCCAGCAGGGGAGGCAGTTGGCAGGGACCAGGCCTGCAAGGGAGGGCAGTTGGTGGTGATTAGGTCCACAGGGGAGGGCAGTTAGGGGCAAACAGGCTGGCAGGGGAGAAGTTAGGCATCAATCAGGTTGGCAGGGGAGTTGTTAAGAGGTTATAAGGCTGGCAGGTAGAACAGTTAGGGGCAATCAGGAAGGCAGGCAGGTAAGCAGTTGAGAGCCAGCATTCCTGGATTGTGAGAGGGAGGTCCAACTGCCCGTTTAGGCCCTATCTAGTTAGGATTGGGCCTAAACGGGCAGTTGGACATCCTGCAAGGGGTCCCAGATTGGAGAAGGATCAGGCTGGTATGAAGGACACCTGCCCTCCTGTGCAACAATTTTGTACACTGGGCCTCTAGTCTGGTACATAAGACTTATATCCTACATACTTCATTTTGTAGCTCTTTTTTTTTAAATTAAATCTTTATTATTCAGATTATTACATTTGTTTCTCTTTTTTCCCCTCCATAGCACCCTTCCACCCAGCTCCCACCCCTCCCTCTGCCCTTAGCTCCCTCCCATTGATCTCATACATAGGTGTATGATTTTTGTCCAGTCGCTCCCTGTACACCCTTCACCCCTTTCCCCCTAAGAATTAACAGTCCACTCCATTTCTGTGCTCCTGATTCTATTATATTCACCAGTTTATTCTGTTGATCAAATTTTTAATTCACTTAATTTTTAGATTCATTTGTTGATAGATATGTATTTGCTGATAATTTTTTTGGCTTTTACCTCTTTCTTCTTCCTTTTCTAGAAGAGTACCCTTCAGCATTTCATATAACACTGGTTTGGAGTTGATGAACTCCTTTAGCTTTTTCTTCTCTGTGAAGCTCTTTATCTGCCCTTCAATTCCGAATGTTAGTCTTGCTGGATAGATTATTCTTGGTTGTAGGTTCTTGCTATTCATCACGTTGAATATTTCTTGCCACTCCCGTCTGGCCTGCATCGTTTCTGTTGAGAAATCAGCTGACAGTCGTATGGGTGCTCCCTTGTAGGTAATAAACTGTTTTTCTCTTGCTGCTTTTAATATTCTCTCTTTGTCTTTTGCTCTTGGTACTGTATTTTAATTATGATGTGTCTTGGTGTAGTCCTCTTTGGATTCCTTTTATGTGGGGTTCTGTGTGCTTCCTGGACTTGTAAGTCTATTTCTTTTACAGATGTGGGAAGTTTTCAGTCATTATTTCTTTAAAAAGGTTTTCAGTATCTTGCTTTCTCTTTTCCTCTGGCACCCCCACAATTCTGATGTTGGTACACTTGAAGCTGTCCCAGAGTCTTCTTACATTATATTCACATTTTTGGATTCTTTTCTCTTCTTGCTTTTCCAGTTGAGTGTTTTCTGTTTCTTTATATTTCAAATTTTTGACTTGATTCTTGCCTTTCTCTAGTCTGCTGTTAGGACTCTATATTTTTTATTTCAGTTAGTGTCTCTAGTTGGTCCTTTTCCATCTCCTCTTGAGACTTGCTAATTTTATGCATCATCTCTAGCATCTCTAGTTGGCTCTTTTGTATCTCTAGTAGGCTTTTGCTAAATTTATCCCTCTTTTCTAGCATATTCTTGAAAAACCTTATAAGCATGGTTTTGAACTCTATATTCAGTCGTTTTTTCCCTCCATTTCTTTTGTTTTTGATCCCTTCCCTTGTCTTGGCATTTTCACTATGTCAGGGAAACTTTTTTACTTGCAAAACCACAGAAGCCTCTGTTGAGCTTGGGATGGGTGGAGTCTCAGGGCTTAAGGGACTGCCTTGCCTTCCAGTCGGCCCCACCCTCCATGGCCCCGGAGTCTCACGTGACTGGGTAATCGCTGGAGCGGTCCTTGTGCGCTCGCCAGCAGTGCCTCTAGACCGCTGCCTTTCCAGCTCCCCTGCTCCCCTGCGCACTAGGACCACACGAGTCTAGATCTCCAGGGTTTTGCCCGAAACAGGGGCCCAGTGGACTCAGAAGTGGCACAGTTGGGAGGGTCTGTCTCCCGCCCAGTCGCAAAAGCCAGCAGCACAATCAGCAATCTGTCCTCAGTGCCGGCGCAGTGTGTGTGCGCGTGTGCCACCGTGACCAGACCTATCTTTTGCGACTCCCCTAAATTTATGTGCACTTCTCCCTTTTCACAGTCCAAACTCCCCCCGTATGAGTTTCAGCTGGATCTGGGGTTTAGTGTCGTAGGATAAGGGGTTCAATGCCGTTGGGGGTCTCCATTTCCCTCCCGTCAGAGAAAGCCAGCCAGGTACTCGGGCACCCGCTCTCTCAACGCGCGCGTCTCTATACCTCAGCTTTTTGCAGCTCCTCTGGGTCTCTGTGAGCCCCTCTCTTTCCTTCTAGCTGTAGAACTTCCACTCAGCCAGCTTTCCTGTGGTTCTGGATGATGTCTGTTCTGTCTTTTAGTTGTAGTTTTGAAATAGTTGTGCGAGGCAGCAGTGTAGGTGTTTACCTATGCCGCCATCTTGGCTCCTCCCCCCTGTAGCTCTTAATAATAGCATTATCCTATAAAGCCATAATATTATTATTGTAATTAAGAAAATTAACAATTCCCTGCCCTAGCCTGTTTGGCTAAGTGGATAGAGCATTGGCCTGTGGATTGAAGAATCCCAAATTTGATTCTGGTTGGGGGCACATGCCTGGGTTGCCAGCTCTGTCTCTAGGGGGAGTGCAAGAGGCAGCCAATCAATGATTCTCTCTTATCAGTGATGTTTCTATCTCTCTCTCCCTCTTCGTTCATCTCTGAAATCAATAAAAATATTTTTAAAGTATTTTTAAAAATGAAAATTAACAATTCCCTCATATAATCCCTAAAGTAATCTAATAGTCAAGTCTCATAGTCAGGATTTCCCCAATTGCCCAATATTGTGTTTTACAGCCATTATTTCCCCCTTTTACATCAGAATCCAATCCAGGTCAAGGCATTTGCCTATTATGTCTTTAGAATCTTTTAATCTAGAACATTACTACTTTTTAAAAAATGCTTTTCTATTTTGGAACTAAGAGGCCAGATGTTTTGTTGAATGATTCATAGTTTGAATTGGTCTGGTTTAACTTGCTCCTTTGTGCCATGTGTTTTCTGTAAACTGGAAGTTAGAGCTAAAGGCTTGATTAGATTCAGATTAAATATTTGGGCAAGAACACTTCACAAGCAATGCCATGGGTTTTTCATTGCATTTTCTTAGGCAACATCTACCATAAGTGATGCTAAATTTGATCTCTTGGTTAAGGTGGTCACTCTATTGCAATTAACAAGTAATAGGTGCACTTCTTGTGAATATTCTTTCTCCAACCACTTCCTCCTAATGGTTGTAGCATGCCTTGATGATCCTTGTTGGAGTCAGTTAACTGGGGATGGCAAATCGGTGATTTTCTAATTTTATTCTTTTTTTTAATTTTTTAATTTTTTATTTTATTTATTTTTTTTTATTAATTTTTTATACATGTCTCCCCATGCCCCCCTCCCTCCCAGGTATACCCCAACCCCCCCAGTGTCTGTGTTCACTGGTTATGCTTATGTGCATGCATACAAGTCCCTTGATTGATCTCCCATCTACCCCACCTAACTTTAATCTTCCTGCTATAATTTCAGTTTGTTTGAGGCTTTACGGCCTCTGTATCTATCCTTTTGTACATCAGTTTATAATGTTCTTTATTGTCCACCAATGAGTGAGATCATGTGATGTTTCTCCCTCATTGACTGGCTTATTTCACTAAGCATAAGGCTCTCCAGTTCCATCCAGGTTGCTGCAAATGGTGAGAATTCCTTCTTTTTAATGACAGCATAGAATTTCATTGTGTAGATGTACCACAGTTTTCTGATCCATTCATCTGCTGACGG
Source organism: Lasiurus borealis (assembly GCA_004026805.1). Classification (NCBI taxonomy): domain Eukaryota; kingdom Metazoa; phylum Chordata; class Mammalia; order Chiroptera; family Vespertilionidae; genus Lasiurus; species Lasiurus borealis. The sequence goes on from PVJN01049107.1 coordinate 15,153, forward strand.
GCACCTAGGCTGTTTCCAAATTGTAGCTATTGTAAAATGTGCTGCTATGAACATAGGGGTACATAAGTCCTTTTTGATTGGTGTTTGTGATTTCTTAGGATAAATTCCTAAGAGTGGGATTACAGGGTCAAATGGGAGATCCATTTTTAGTTTTTTGAGGAAACTCCATACTGTTCTCCACAGTGGCTGCACCAGTCTGCATT
>PVJN01049108.1:0-15355 GCA_004026805.1 Lasiurus borealis
CAGGTCCAAGGTGACCCAGGGTCTCCGGGCCCCCCCAGTTCGGCCCGGTCGTTCTGTGCTACGTGTGAGGGAGCCGCCATCCGGCCGCGGTGTCCCCGGACCCCCGCGGAGGCGCACATGCTGAGGGGGAATGCTAATTTTAGATGCCTAATGAAGCTGCTCATTTGGAATTCTATTTTAAGTGACCTGACATCAGCAGCGCAGCTTTCCTGGCTCATAGCTCTTGGAGCCCATGGCTGACACCCTGGCAGGGATGCTGGCTGTAGGGGACTCTCCCCCCCCCCCCCGGAGCTCCAGGGGGGGCTATACCTGGGGACACAGGCCACTGGCTGGGTTTGGGGAGCAGGTGCCAGGCTTTGTCTGAGGATGGGGTGGGCGGGCTCAGTGCTGGGAGGAGGGGTGTCACTGTCTGGATGCCAGCGGGAACTTGGTGATGACATTCAGGTGGTGCTGACCCAGGAAAGGAAGGAGAGGCAGCCCTGGCCATCGAGGGGGGCTGTCGGTGAGGATTTGGGTTTGGGTTCCAGTGTTAGCCAGGGACACCCCAGTTCCCTTGGCTTCTGCACCTGGCTGGCTGGCGGCCCTCGTCGGGGACACCACCATGCTCCTGTGGGCTGTGCCAGCTTCACGCAGGCGAGTCTCCCTCTCTCTGAGGGCCCCCGTTTTTTGAAAACGTGGTTCACTGCAGAAATACTAGAACAGGGAGAGTTTTAAAAGGATAAAGAAGAGATTTGCTCCTCTTGTTTCCCAACTGAAGACACCCACCACCGGCCATCGGGGACATGTGACATTTTGGGGTCTGGCCGGGGATTTGCCCTGTGGCACCACCTGCCCATCCAGCACCTCTGCGCCATCCTGCCCAGCACTGGCAGCTGGCGGTCACAGCATGTTCACCCGGGCTGCCAGCTGGCCAGCCTGTCACACAGCCACTGGGCAGTAACCTCACATCTGCTCCCCGGCCTCTGGGACTGGCCATTGGGAGGTGGGACAGTGAACGCGGCCACACTCGCTCCCCAGCCCGTCTGCCCTGTTGGTTGTGGCAGAGTGCACGCTCCTCCTCCCTGTGGATCCAGAGTGGGTCGGGATCTGGGCCCTGACCTCGGAAGTGGGGTGTAGGTGCTGTGTTTGAGTAACCCGGTCTGCTGCTGATCCTGTTCGCCCTTGGGTCCAAGCCTGCTCTTCCCCATCTGTAGAATGGGCACAGACACCTCTGTCGTAGGGTGTTTGGGATTTAAAGAGATAGCCACATCTCTAAGCAATGGGGGGAAAGGGGATGATTGATGGCATCACACGGGACTCTTTGGGTAAAGACACACAGTGATTCTTTGCAGATGGTTGAACTTCCTTTTCTATTGTAGCTGATACTCAATATTTTATTTTCGCTTCAGAGACATAGCATAATGACTAGACCATCAGGTGGCTGGACTTCTTGGGCTTCAAGGAAGCAGGGAGATTAGGACAGACTGAGAGGGCGGGTCTTGATGAGACATGACGGCAGTGACAGTCTCTGATGTGCATATCAAACCTTCCCGAGCTTAAGACACAGTCAGGGACGTGGGAGCAGCTCCGCTGGCGGTTCTGGCTCAGTCTGCCGTGAGCCTGTCATCGAGCTGTTGCCTGGGCTTTTGTCTCATCTGGAGGCTTGACAGGGGCTGGAGGCATGGCGCTCTGAAACGCAGGTGCTCTGCAGGCTGCTGGAGCATCCTCCCAGCATGGCAGTTGACCACCCTCAGCTCAAGCGATCGGAGGTGACTGAAACCTCAGAAAGCAAAACTACCAGGCGAGCTACTGCGGTTAAAAAAAAAAAATAATTTGTTAGCTCACTGTGCGTGTTGACACCTTTTGCTCAGACTTCATGGTTAGGTCTCAGACCGGGCAGGTGGTGTCATGAGTGGTTAGAATGCTGTGTCTGAGCCCAGCAAATGGGGTTCAAGTCCTAGATGTGCTGCTTAACTGTGTGGCCTTGAACCATCTTAACTGTATGGCCTTAGTCCGTGTTCAAACAGCTCCTGGCTTTAATTCCCCCACTTGCAGGCTGCTGGCCTCTGGGTGATGCCCGAGGCGGTGAGGAGTGGGCACCGGGAGGGATGGTAAGTGGCGGCTCTGGTGGGCTGTCCTGAGAGGGTCCTCTGAGCTCTTTGTCAAGACCTGGGGACCCTGAAGCCCTGCCTGAGACCCCAGAAAGGCAGCCCTCCATCTTACGCCACTCAGCATCTATCAACAATCCCCCCTGATCGATGCATGAAGTGTGGGTGCTGAGCGGGACCCTAGACTGCCCACCTCAGCTCTTGTATGTGGGGACCCATCCTTGGTGTCCCTCCCCTGTGGGCAGCAGGACAAGAGCTCTAGTCCCTGGCGTCCTGGGTGTCAGCCTTCACCAGCTGCCGCTGCCGCCCGCTCAGGGTCATGGAACTGGCCCTCTGCCCGAGGCCTGCATGCCAGGCGGGGCCTGGCTGTCCCCACGGCCTGGGGAAGGCAGCAGCGGGAGGAGGGGCAGCGTTGGGGTACTCCCCCCAAGCAGGGCATAGACTCCTGACACCCTCGAAGCCCCTGGTGGGGCAGGAGGCAGCCTCTGTCCTGGTTGCCGAGCCTGACCTGTGTGGTCTGGGCCAGAGCCCTCCCCCGCACGGAGCGAGGAGCAGGGATCTTGCCCAGCTGGCTTTGGGCTGTATAATAACTAGTGATCCTTGGTGTGTGCCCGCCCGCCCTGCCCGGAAGCCCAGCACGTAAATGAGCTCTTTGCGTCCCTCGGGACTGACCTCAGGGAGGTAGACTTTCTCCTTATCTCCATTCTACAGACCAGGGGAGCGAGGCTCTGGAGGCGAAGTGACTTGCCTGAGGGCTGCAGGGCCAGGTTAGAGCCCCGTGCCCGGCCGCTGAGTCAGCGCTCAGCCTCACCTCCAGGCCCCTGCTTTCTGCTGACGAGTGGCCTTGGCCGCACCTCCCGTCCGCCGCCGCCGCTGGCCGTGGGAGGGGGAGGCACCTAAGGGCCTGGGGCCAAGCTTCCGGAGCACGTTGTCCATGTGTCCCCGGTCCTTGAGTTGGCTGGCTGGGCGCCAGGCCGGCCGAGGAAGGACTCTTGTCAGAACCTGTGCTTTCTGGCCACCAGGCTGCGAGGGGCAGGGACCCTGGTTCTTGGGTTTCTCTGCTGGGTTCCAGGTGACTGGACGTGTGGCTCCCTCTCCCCACCCCAGCCCCGCTCTTCCAGAAAGAGGAGGGCACCAGGGGCCAGCCACGGGTCGGTGCCTGGGCCACTCCGGGGCTGCTGCTGTGAGCACTGCTGCCCACATGACCCGCCGGCAGCTGGGAGACCAGCCTGCTGGCTGTGGGGATCCTTTGTTCCCGAGGTACAAGCCCTCACCTGAAAGAACCGTGTCCCCTCCAGCTTGCGCCTGCCTCAGTGTTGTCTGCTCTGCATCAGCTGCTTCCCTCACCCCACTGCCACCACCATGCAACCGGTCCCCTGCCCCCAAGATATTTTTCCTGCCCAGCGGGGACTGATGGCTCCAGCACAGCCGGGCCCTCTGGGACCCCGGGCTGGGGCATATGTTCAGGGGAAATAGGTGGGCTGATCTTGGGGCCTGCCCCTGTGGGGTCCCTGTGCTCAGCTGGCCGCATGGGGAGGGGCATGGCAGCAGGTTCCATTGAGATCCTTTTAGACACAGAATCCTGCAGAGGTGAGGGGGCTCTGGGTGAGGGGTCGCCACCTGGGGTGGGCCTTGCTCCCACACTCCTGCCCTGTTGTGTTCTTGGATGTTCTGTGCCTGTCCCAGCCCCATGCCCATGACTCCAAGGACCCCTCCCTGGATCCTACGGCCTTCCCAGGCCTCTGTCTGGGTGCTATAAGGTAATTTGCTCCTTCCTGCACAGGCCCTGTTGCCCGTGCCAGCTCCAAGGCCACGGGCCTTGATTTCCTCCCCTGGAATTGCACCGCCGTGAGGGAGCAGGGCCTGGGCCTGGGCAGGTGGCCCCAGAAGCAGGAAGTGTTCACGGAGAACTTATTTATGGCGTCCTCTCCCGCCCCAGAGCGAGCCGGGCTGATTGATGGGGCGTGCGGGGCAGGCGGAGGCCCCGCCTCCTTGCTGACACTTGAATGGGACTGGAAAGGCTGGGCTGTGATTAGCTGGCCCTGTCCTCCGCTCGGCGTTGGAGGTCACCCTGGTGGGTGGGTGGGTGGGTGGGCAGCTCCTTGGCCAGCGCGGCCTGACCGTGGCCCCCCGTGGGGAGGGGGTTTCCCGGCCGATGCTGGTGAGATCTGCCGCCGTTCCGAATCTGGAGCGTCTCCGGCTGGGTCTGCACCTGGCGAGGGAGCGTGGCGGGGTCTGGACATGGTGTTCTGTCTCCCGCTTCTCCCTCCACCGCTGCTGCGGCCCATCCTCCACCAGCTGTTCCCAGAGGCACCTCCTCCGCCGGAGACCATGCAGGATCCCTGGGCGGCTCTGGGACTCGGGAGGGCATGGTGGCGACAGACAAGGCCTCCAGGCCATCTGCCACCTCTGTGCCCCCAAGATTTTTTCCCTGCCCAGCAGGGGACCGATGGCACCCGCGTGGCCTGGCTCTCTGGGATGTGTGTTCAGGGGAAGTGGGTGCGCTGGTCTTGGGGGCCTGCCTCTTTGGGGTCCCCGTACTCAGTCAGATGCTGGGTCTGCACTGTCGGAGCCTCTGTTTCCATTTCTCTGAAACAGGGACGGTGACAGTGCCCGCCTCACCACTCGTGCCAGAGGCCTGGCCGAAAGGTGGTTAGCTGTGAGTTGCGGGCCTGCTTGTCCCCGTTATCACTGTTCGTCGGGCTGGCCCTGCCCCTTGCCGCCGTCTCCCTCCCCCAGGCCGGGTCAGGGGTGATCAGGAGTGATTTCTGATGCTGTCACGTTCTCCCAGGACTGCCCAGTGGCCCTGGAGAAGTGGTAGGATTGTGCAGGCCAAGCCATTGGGGTCCTGGGCACCTACCTTGTTCTTTAATGATGGATCCAGGAGGATGGGGCTGTCCCTGGACCTCGGGGCCACCGGCTGGACTCCCAGCCCGTTCTCTCTGCAGCGCTGGCTCTGTCTGCTTTGCCTGCCTGTCCTCTGGGGCCACCCAGGCCGCTCCTGCTCCCTGCATGCCGCCCGCTGGCCAGACCCTTGAGCCCCGGCCCCCGCTCTGGTGCTGCCTCCTGCTCTCTGGGTGACCTCTGGTTCTTCTCTTCCTGTTTCAGGCATGAGCCATGAGCCCAAGTCCCCTTCACTAGGAATGCTTTCCACCGCGACCAGGACCACCGCCACCGTCAACCCCCTCACCCCCTCGCCGCTCAATGGCGCCCTGGTGCCCAGCGGCAGCCCCGCCACCAGCAGCGCGCTGTCGGCCCAGGCCGCGCCGTCTTCCAGCTTTGCCGCTGCGCTGCGCAAGCTCGCCAAACAGGCAGAGGAGCCCAGAGGTAAGAGGCGCACGCCAGGCACAGCCGAGGGAGGGAGAGGAGCCCCACGCCTTCCTGCCGGGCCGCTCCGCTCCAGGGGCGCCCTGGGAAGCGGCTGGTCCCAGGAGCAGGAGCCAGGGCTCCAGTCCACTCCTGGTTTCCTGGTGCTGGTTCTGTCCAGTGGGAGTGGCACAATGAGCCGCAGGCCCCCCCGGACCTCCTGCCCGGCCAGCGAGCCCCCCCAGCCATGGGCACCTCTGCTTGGCTTCTGCTTTCGCTCTGTCCCTGCCTTTGTCCTTTCGTGGCTCCGGCAGCCACCGTGGGGTTGTCAGCGGTGGGACGTGCACCCGGCTGGGGAAGGTGGACCTGCTGGGCCATCGGAGAGCCCTGAGTGGCCTCGGGAGTGCTGAGCCCCGACCCGCCTCCCTGGAGCCCCTGGGAGCCCACTCCCCAGTCACCTGTTACCTAGAGAGCCGGGTGGCTCCAGGCTCTGATACCCACTCCCAGTGTGTCGGGGAACAGGCTCGGCAAACCCGAATGACCCTGGACCAGGGTTTCTGGGGCAGCTCCCAGCTCACTGAGGCAGGGATGCTGGGGGCATTTATAGGGTTGGTGTTGCCTGCGGTCCAGAGCCCTAGCTCCTGGTGTCTTTGGGGCAGTGACGTGCTGTGTGACATTGGCAAACACCGACCCTCTGTGAGTTCCACTCTTCCTGTTTGAACCCTGAGGCTGTCTGTGCCTCTGGCTTCGGGCGCTCTTCAGGATGAGTGTCTTGCTTCCCTGCGTTAGTGCTGGTCACAGGCAGCTGGTTTGAGGAGCAGGGGCAGGGGCAGTTTCCACCGAGCTGCCAGGAGATCTGGGCCCATGTGGATTCTGGGCAGGCCTCTGAGACACCCTCTGGACCAGCGGTTCTCAACCTGTGGGTCGAGACCCTTTTGGGGGTCGAACGACCCTTTCACAGGGGTCGCCTAAGACCATCGGAAAATGCAGATATTTACATCACGATGCATAACAGTAGCAAAATTTCATGGTTGGGGGTCACCACCACATGAGGAACTCTATGCAAGGGTCGCGGCCTTAGGAAGGTTGAGAACCACTGCTCTGGACTGACTGCTAGGAGGCGGGGAGCCCACATCTGGGGCAGAGAAAGTGGGTACTCTGGGTGCTTCTGCCTGTCGTCCGCCTCGCCCCAAAGGCCCAAGCAAGCCTTGGCATCTGGGTTCCAGGGCCCTCGGGGGTGCCCAGGAAATACGTGGGCAGGAAGGAGCTTGTAGGTTCTGTGGCCTCGGCTCAGTGGAACAGACATTTGTCCTGACCTGGGTTTGTTGGGTTTCTTCTGAGATTTCATCTCTCCTAGGCCCCTGGTACTACCTGGTTTTGGGGTGGAGGAGGAAGTGAAGGGAATGAGCTTAGAATTGATGGGCAGGGTGGCATTGGCCCAGGAGGGAGGACCACCGGGGCCTGCTTTCATGCCCACTTACTGAGGGCTGCTTTGTCTACTCGGGCAGTGTAGCTGCCAGCAGACCCTCCACGTCGCTGCCTGCACATCCCTCCTCACCCTCCACGCCGGCCGGGGGACTCCATGGCCACTTCTGAGCGACAGGCTGCAGGCCGGGACAGCGTCAGTGTCAAGAGGCCTGGCTGCCTGGGGTCACAGTGCACCAGCCAGCTAAGAGCAGATGCCCAGAGGAGGCAGCGAGCGGAGCTCTCTGCCTGGACCCGCCGAGGCCCCAGGCCAGACGGCCCAGGCAGGCTCAGGGCGCCCAGGGAAGCCGCGCACAGAGCGGGGACGGAGGCTCGGGGTGTCCTCACAGCCAGTGAGAAGCCCCTGGGGCAGAACTTGCCCAGCAGCTCCCTGCTTTGGCTGTCCTCTCTCGGAGCGTTCCAGAAGACAAAGAGACGGCTGGCGTGGCTTTCAAAGCGGCATGTGGGAGGATGCCGGTCCCGCCTGGGCTGAGTCACCCTGAGTGTCAGGGCCGCGGCGAGCAGCTGTGTCCACTCCCGGCCCGCTGGGCTCGCGTCCTGGAGTGACACCCCACATCTGCAGGGGAGATGGCAGTGAAAGGGCACACGTCCCTCCTCGCCAAGGCAGGTGGCCGAGTGGCCTGCAGATGTGGGCCCACGTGTGGGCGGGGGGCAGGGAGCAGGAGCTGCCTCCATGGCCCTTTGGCTCCTCTCCAAGGCCCCAGGCTGGCCCAGCGTCTGGCGTGAGTGGGGGCCCAGGAGGCAGCTGGTGTGCTCGGGGCTGCCGGGCCTGGCTGGCTGGCTGGGAACAAAGTGTGCTGCTGACGGGTCAGGCTCCGTGGCTGCAGCAGGGTGTGCTGTGTGACGCCCTGGGAAGTGTCAGGGAGGGAGCAGAAGGCCGACCCACGCTGGCCTGAGCTCTGGCCATTGTCGAAGCGTGGTGTCTGCCACCGGCTTCCTGAGGTTCTTCCCTGTTTCTGCTGAGAAAGCTGGCGTTTGGGGGGGTGGCTCGGCATCCGTGGGCCTCGGAGCGGTATTTGGACCCTCGATGCTCGGATTCTCAGGTTTTGGCTGTGTGTGCGCGCGTGCGCCTGAGTCTCGTCACCTTGCGCCTGGCTGTGGTGGCCACGAGCACAGCGGGAGTGCTCGAAGCCGTGGCCGTGGCCTTCACAGCGGCACGTGGGGGGTGCTGGTCCGGCCTGGGCTCCGTTTGCGATTCCCCATCTGGTCAGCCCTCGTCGGGGCCTTGATTGAAAGAAGTGAGATGCTTAGTTACGCGAGGGTACCTCCTCTGGGCTCTACCCCAGGCCTGTTCCCGTTTTCCTCACTGAGTCACCTTGGCTCCGACCTTGCCGTCCCCTCTGCAGGATTGGCTGGCAGCCCAGGTTGGCCCATTGTGCAGCTGGAGAGGCTGAGGCCAGAGAAGTCAGGTCCTAAGCTAAGGTCCCAGCGCTGTGCCCCTTGCTGCTGCTGCTGCTGCTGGCTTTCCAAGTCTCTGGAGAGCGGGGTTAGGACCACAGGCCTGAGGGGTGATCTCGGCAGGGAGGGAGGCCCCTTTGCCCCCCTGCAGTGGTTCAGGGAGCGCTTAGTAGTCCGTGCCTCCCTGGAGGATATTGGGGGGAGGGGAGGTAAGAGAGGGCAGCTTATGGAAGCCTGGGGGCAGCGAGGCATGGGGTTGCAGGGCACAGCATGTCCCAGCTCCCCTGCTCTGCCTCTCCTGCCTAACCAAACACCCAGGGGGCTTTTGGCAGGCTGGGCAATGGGCTAGGGGTTAGACTTGTTAATTTTTTAAGATAAACGTCACCTTTAGACGGGTAGAGCTCTGATGTTCAGGGCCTTCAGAGTTCTGTAACCATCACCCCTAAAAGAACCCCGGGACCCGCTGGCCGCCACTCCGCCACGGGGGTGCTCTATGGGGTGTTACCTCTGTGGGGGTCACAGCCATGGGCCGCCTTCCAGCCCCTCCACGGTGCAGTGTCACAATGCAGGGCCTCATCCCTCCCCATGATGGAATGCCCCTGGGCTGGGTGGCACACACCCCTGTGCCCGGGCTCTCGCCTCCTTAGTCTCAGCAGTAATGGTCACCGAGCACTGGCTGCCTGCTGCCCCAGGACACTGCCACCTGCTGTTTGTCCCACCAGGCCCAGCCTCTTGTCTCGGGATGGGGGAGCAGGGAAGCCTGGACAGCAGGGTGAAGGGTCCTCATACTCCCGGAAGTGCTGGCATCTCAGCGTTGGCTCAGGGCCCCATGGCTAACTCCCGGCAGCACCATTCCCTCAGGCAGGGCTGCTGGAGCCAGAGCCGATTGCAGACCTGCACAGGCCCTGGCCCGCCCCCACCCCCGCAGGCCCCATGGAAAGCTGGCTGGCTGTGGCTTGGTCCGCCGCTGGCTGTGGCTTGGTCCGCCGCAGGCTGCCTGTCCCGGCCTGGAGTGTATCCGGTTCACCTCTGACCCTCTCTATACCCCTCCTCCGCTGTGGACGTGTCATCTTATTTTTGAGCCACGGACCAAGCCGTCCCCTCTGCTACTCCGGCCAGCGATGCCTTTTCCTCGAGTATCCTGAGGGTGCGGCTTAACCATCGGCTCAGAGGCAGCAGTCTGTGCTCTGTCTGCTCTCCCTGGAGAAAGGCTGTGGAGAGCCGGAGAGCCGGCCCTCATGGAGGAAGTGTCTCCTTGCTGAGCCTCCCAAATGCGCATTCTTCTCATTGCAGCAGAACCGGCCCGATCAGTCCCCTGTGGCCGGCATCCATCCCTCAGGGCCGGATGCGTGCTACTCCTGAACCTCTTGACCCTTCACCCACCCCGGGGCAGGCACTATCGGGCCATTAGTGGATTCTGGTTCACGTCCTGGCTGTGTGACCCTGGACCCGTCACCTTACCTCTGCGCGCGTCTGTCTTCTCGGGGTGAGGATAACATCTCTGCCTCACAGATTGTGGTGATTCAGCAGGGACACACGAGCGCCAGGCACAGCAGCTGTGTGCGGAGAATGAGGGCCACCAATGCCGTCCGTTCCTCTCTACCCCGGCGGCTGCCACCACCCCGCACCTACCACCAGTGCCACCACCATCTCCTCTGTCCCCACTCCCCCTCCAGACGCCCTGCTGGGGCTGGCGGGCTCTCCCTGGGAGGAGCCTGGGAAGGAGAGTGCCTCCATGGCTGGGGCTGCTCCTGGCCCCTGGCAGCTGTGCCCGGGTCTGGGGCTGCCGGAGTGAGAGGCAGAGAACCGGCCCGGCCGGGCTGGGTCAGCCATCGCCGCCACGGCTGCTCCTGTCTCTGCCGATGTCGTGGGGTGCGTCCAGGCCCGGGGTGGCCTCTCTCCTTCACCGAGTCCTTGTCTTCACTCCTTGGGAGAAAGGGGGTTAGGGGGTGTCCATGCCCATACCCCGTTCTGGAAGAGCCTCGGGCTCCCGGTCTGGGTCTGAAGCCCAGGTTTGGATCTGACCCCAATGCACCCATGGGACCCTTTGTCAGTGACAGGCCACGTGCCCCCGATGTCTGTCCTCGCCTACCGGAGCCCGTCCCTCCTTACCCTGCCCCCCAAAGTGAAGTCTCCGGGGTCACCCGGCCTTTCCTCCTCCTCGGAAGCTGCTAGGCCAGTTCCAGCCCTGGGCTGGCCTCCCCCCTTGCCAGCCCCCTACCAGAACCTCCTCTGGACAGAAGCCACGCCCCCTCCCCCATAGGTGTCTGAAGCCCCCATTTGGGCCTTGGAGTGAGTCCCAGGCAAGGAGTCCCACGACCTCTGTCACAGGTCGTGACCCCTCTCAGCCTCCTGCAGGGATTGCAGATCATGTTGGGTGTCCCCAATCATCACGTGGGCTTGGGGGTGCGTGCTGAACAACTGGGTGAGGGTGCAAGGCAGTTGGTCCACCCTTTGGACCTGCCTGGCCCTGGCGGGGGTCTGATAGCTGCACCCCCTGCCCTAGGAGCCTCCTCAGCCTGACCCTTCCCCTCTGCACCCCACAGAGGGCGAGCCCGGTCGCCTGCGTCCCCGCCATCCAGAGCAGGACCGGGCGGCTTTCGCAGGCTGCGTGGCCATCTGCTCGCCTCCACGCCCCTGCGGCACCTCCACCTCCCGTGGGGCTGCAGCCCTGGCTGCGGGGAGGTGGGGCTGTGCAGAGCCGAGGGCCCGCCGTCCTCAGCCACCACGGGGTGGGGGAGGAGAGGGAGGCGTGTGAGGCACCGGGGCCTGTGCACATCCGGGGACACATCAGGCCCCTCCCCACTCACCCGCTCCTGTCCCTGCACATCTTAGAGCGGCTGGTGGTCACAGCACACAGTTTTGTGACCCATGGGGAACGCCCGGGGCTCGCTGTGGGGGTGGGATCTCCTCAGCAGCTGTGGCCGGGGCCTCTGTGGCCAGTGCTGGGCGAGGTGGATGGAGCAGGGGTGGCGCTGAGGCCACGTGGGTCCGTCCAAGTCCCATGGCTTCTTGCAGCAGAACGTGGCCGTGTCGGGCGCGTGACATGGCTGCCCTGAGCCTGTGGGGTGGGCGAGCGGCCTCTGCACGGAGCACGGGCACCGTTCCTGCCGCCTGTGGGAGAAATGGCCAGGCTGCCGCGGCCTTCTTTGGATCAGACGTGCGCAGGTTGACGAGGGTGGCGATGGTGGCAGCTGGGCTTGAATTTATAGCCCTCGCTCAGGTCCAGAGCCCCGAACGCTGGGTCCCACGCCAGCTCCCTTCCCCAGTGCCTGCTGGCTGCCTGCCTCGTCTTGTCCCTGGCTTTGCAGGCGGGTCTGGTTACCACTGAGCCCCTGGAGCCTCCTGGAACCAAGGTCTGGTCCCTGAGTCCCGGGGAGTCTGGGGGCGCCCTCCCGCTGTCTGCATTTGGGGCTGTGCCGGCCTCAGCACGTCCGTCGCTCAGCCAGCCTGAGAGGGGGGCTCTCCGAGCAAATGGGGGAGAGAGATTCCGCCTGGCACTCTCGCCGCTCGTGTGTGTGTGTGTGTGTGTGTGTGTGTGTGTGTGTGTGTGTGTGTCAGCCGTGCAGCTGGCAGGCTTGGCGAGGTGGCGTCTCCCTGTGGGTGTCTTCAGCCCCATCTGTCTCCACACAGGTGTGAGCTCCGCCAGGGGCGCCTCTGCGCCTCTCCCTTCTCTTCCGTCTGCCGGGCTGGGGTTCTGGAGGCAGGTGGGCAAGGGAGGCCGCACCCAGGGGAAACGCAGCCCTTGGAACGGGCAGCAGGCATGCCCGGGGGCTGAGCACCGGGCCAGAGGGCAGGGAAGGCAGGGTGAGCTGGGGGAGGCGACCAGAGCAGTGGACTGCTGGGTGGCACCCGCTCTGGATATTAAGAGCCTTGGCCTGCTCTGGCCGTGATGATGCAACCTGTCACCCTCAGCCCCTCTGCCTCCTCGGCCCTACTTCCCTTGCCTCCCTTGGTGTGTACCCCTCTCGGCTTCTTCTGCACCCTCACCCAGCAGCATTGCCCCTCAGTTCGGGAGCCTGCTGACCTTCCAGTCCTGCCAGCAGGAAGTCACTGGCCCTATCGGGCTATTAGTGGATTCTGGTTCACATCCTGGCTGTGTGACCCTGGACCTGTCACCTAACCTCTGTGGGTGTCTGTCTTCTCAGGATGAGGATATGCATTTGGTAATAAAGATCTGCGTCTCACCCTTGCCGATTTGGGTTTAGTGACAGTCATGTGACGATCAGGCAGGTGCAAGAGCGTGCTGGTGGCCATGGAGTGGAGTGGGGACTCCGACTGTCCGCCTCTTCTCTCTCCCACCCAGTGGAGAAGCTCCAGGTGGCAGGGGAGAGTGTCCTGGGCCCGGCTGTCCCCTCTGGGCCAGGCCTGCTGTGAGTCCAGAGGGTTCCCACACCGTCCCTACTACCTTGTGCGTTTGACGGGGACTTGGTCTCCCTGACCCCACACTCCCTTTCCCACCGGCACAGGTGGGACTTTCATTCAAGGTCCTCTGTCCCTGTTTCCTTGGGGACCTTTCCGGGAAAGCAGGCGGAACCAAAACTGGGATAGTCCGTTCCAGTGTCTGTCCCACTCCACTGTCCACTGTCTGCTGGCTGGGAGGCTGCCCCTTTGGGGACCTCACAAGAGAAGGGGTAGGGCTGAGCGATGACCAGACTCCTTTCCGGGTCCAGATGGCATTAGTTCACCAGGCCAGGGTTCCTCCATCCTGGGTGGGGGTGAAGGTGGGGGAGGCAAAGGAGCAGCCTGGAGAGAGTGGGGCTTGCGGGAGGCTGTCTCCCAGCGGGGAGGGATGCTGCCCACACCAGGCCGAGGGCTCACAGCCTGGGGTCCACCAGTGGCAGCCAGAGTCCTGATGTCCGTCCCCCGGGTCGTGACGGCCTGACAAAGTTCTCCCGTGTCAGGTTGGCCCAGAGACCAGAACAGACTTAGAAATGGGAGAGCGGCCGAGACCAGTTTGCCTTAGTGGATGAAGCGTCGGCCTTTGGACTGAAAGGTCCCGGGTTCGATTCCGATTGGGGGCATGTACCTTCCTTGCGGGCACATCTCCAGTGTAGGGCATGTAGGAGGCGGCCGATGGATGTCTCTCTCTCATCGATGTTTCTGACTTTCTATCCCTCTCCCTTCCTCTCTGTAGAAAATTAATAAAATAGAAATAAATAAAAAAAATGGGAGGGTGGAGGGGCAGGTACGCGGAGCAAAGAGGATCCCCAGTCCCTCCCGCCCCGGCTCTGCCTCTCAGGCCAGGCCTGCACTCGGGCAAAGCTCAGTGGAAGGGACCCGTGCTGCTCTGTTGCTCACTTGCACATCGGTGGCCGCTCCCTCCTGCTGGCTTCCGAGCAGTCCGTGTGGTGCCCACGTGCCTCTCAGGATGGTGTCCCCATGGTCCTTCTTTCGAGAAAGCATCAGGTGGTCCGCATCGTCTCCTCTGTTCTCTGTCACATCCCCAGACGGGGCAGCCTGCCTCAGCGCAGGGTCAGGCCGGAGGCGGGCAATGGCCGTTGGGTGTGACCGCGACCGGTCCTGGCCCTCTCCCCCTACAGTGTCCCAGGCCCGGGCGGTCCCTAGCGACACACAGGTCCTGGTTAAGGGCATGCGGAGGGTGCTCAGTCGTCGTTTGCGCGGCTGGTTAAGTGCACGTCTGGGAGAGCTGGCCGGGCTCCTGCAGTATGGCAGGTTTATTTTCAGGCCTCCCTCCCCTCCCCTCGCGGCATCTTTGGGGTCTCAGCTGTTAATTACATGTACCCAGGCGGCCCGAGGCGCTAATCCTCGGAGTCGGGCGACAGAGGTGACACCGAGCGCTCTGCCTCTTGTCATCTCCAATCCGCCCGCGTCCGCCGACTCCTGCCGCATGCCTCCAGTTAATTACAGCGATCACGTCCCTTCCGCCGCCGCCACCGCCTTGAGAACAGGGTCGGGTGGCCGCCCGCTAATTGGCGGGTGCGTGGCCAGGGATCGATGGCGTGCTTGGCTGGCTACTGACAGCCCGGCCCCGAGGGATCAGGCACTAATTGTGGATGGCCTCCCAGGTGCTCCCACCCGGCTCCCTCCCTCCGCCTCAGAGAGGAGGCTAATCCGGAGGCTAATGACGTAGGGGGTGTGTGTGGGGAAGGGAGCGGGGCTGAGGCTGGGTGGCCCGGGGTCTCCCCAGGCAGCTCCACAGTCCCCTGGGCTCCCTGCTTCCCAGAGGAAATAGAGGCGCCTCCCTCCGCGCGGCCCAGAAGCTGGTGCAGAATGGGGCTCAAGGCGTCTGGTCTCATCCTCCCTAGGCCCCGCAGGACAACAGTCTATCTAGCTGGCCTTTGGCCCCAATCTGGCCTCCGGGCAGCTGCCAGCTCTGCCTTGATGGGTGGGGGCTCTTGGTGTGGGTGTTTGTTTTTAATCTACATTTTTTGGCTCCAGAGCGGGAATAGCCACTCTCCCTCCACGCACGGGCAGAGGGAGAGTTTGGACAGGGTCACCCAGAGTGCACAGAGTGCATAGCCGGGCCTTCCTGCAGCCAATTGTCTGAGGCTTTGAGAGCAGGGGTCACATCAGCACCACTCACAGGGTGACCCTTCCAACCATCTGTTGGTGAAGGTGGGTCAAGAAAACGGGGTCCCGCCGAAACCCATTTGGCTCAGTGGAGAGAGTGTCAGCCTGCGGACTGAAAGGTCCCGGGTTCGATTCCAGTCAAGGGCATGTATCCTGGTTGCAGGCACATTCCCAGTGGGGGGGGTGCAGGAGGCAGTTGATTGATGTCTCTCTCTCATCGATGTTTCTAACTCTCTATCCCTCTCCCTTCCTCTCTGTAAAAAAATCAATAAAATATATTAAAAAATAAAAAAGAAAATGGGGTCCCTTCGGACAGTGGAATGTTACTCGGCTGTGAAAAGGAACGCGGTCCTGACGCAGGGGGCAGTGGGCTGAGCCATGGAAACGTCATGCTGCGTGAGAGAAGCCCCCATAAAAGGCTGCGTGTTGTATGAAGTGTCCAGAGTAGGCAAACCCATGGGGACAGAGAGCAGATCGGTAGTTGCCAGGGGCTAGGAGGAGGGGAGAGCATGCTAATGGGTAGGGAGCATCTTTTGGAGGGTGAA
>PVJN01049109.1:0-15354 GCA_004026805.1 Lasiurus borealis
GAGAGAGAGAGAGAGAGAGAGAGAGAGAGAGAGAGAGAGAGAGAGAGAGAGAGAAAGGATGAATGAGATTGAACAGTGGAGGTTGAGCCAGGAATGGCATGAAAAAACTGCTGTGGATGAAGTCGTTCTAGAAGTTGTGTGTAGAACACTGATCGAATGAGAACAGAGGGATGGTGCTCCTTCCCAGGTGGGCTGATGAACCAGGGTTGAGCTCTGCAGCTTGTCAGAGGAACTCAAGCTGGAAACGTTCTCAGGGAAACAATCCAAGGTCTTGGGGAAGGTTTGAATGAAAAGAATGGGAAGTAGAAAGATTAATGATGGTTTCATGAGTCGTAGAGTGTACAATCAGCAGTGGGGGAACAAATAGTTCTTAGTGTATTACTTCTTTAGCACTTGAACTATTTGGAATTTCAAAGGAAATCTACTTGTGGCAAGCTGATTTTATAAGCTCTTCTACATTTATAATATTTCTACTATAACTTAAACTCTTACCTAAAAATTCTCTCTAGGAAACAAAGTAAATTTTAAGGGTAAAATTTCCAGAGCTCATTAATAATGAGAAACTTTAAATAATATATTTATCACATGTTTGTTTTGGTAACCTCAGGTTAGGTCCATTATTTTACACTTATATTACAGATATCCTAAGGGTACAATTTTTGATTTTATTTAATTCTCATAATATATTTAATTATGCCAATAAGAGTCCTCATAATTTTACCATAACTTTAAACTGCTGGATTATGTGAGTTTTTGGAGAAGTACTTCTAATATATGAAGCAAATTCTTTTAGTTCTGAAGTTACTGGTCCCAGAAAGGAAACATACCATGTTTGTTTCTCACCATGGTTATCTATTTTAGAGCAGAGACAGCTCAGAAAAACAAATATTACTTGAACCTCATATCTTACTAGGCAAATCTACATTTTCCAATATGGATTGTTTTCGGTCCAGTGAGCTTTGTTTCAATTCTTTTTCTGCTATGTCTATTTTCACAATATGATTAATGACTGCACGTTCCTTGTCTTCCCCACTGTTGCCTTGAGAATTTACAGTATTGGTTTATTAATTTACTGTAAGGGCAAAATAATGAAATCTTCAATGCAAATGTTGCTACTAAAATGCAGAGATATTCATCATTAACTCTTTTAATCATTTTATTGATAATGCATAGAACACTTCTATATGGCACACACATTTTTCACCTGTACTGTTGAGATAAAAATATTGCTGTGAAGAGCATCAGATTTACATCATAGACTAAACCCTGTCTCTAGATTAAAGACTCTACAATGACAGAAGATGACCCTTTTCTGACATGTAATTTCAGTTCTCAGAGAGGTCACTCTATAAATAAGAGTAATTTTCACATAGAAAAAAAATATTTACTAGAACTTCATTCTTAAAATACTCATTTGTACAGTGAATGTTTGTAACATATTGTTTCAAATTTTCAACCTGAGAAAACACCAGACATTTATCTGAATTCTCTCACAACCCAAAGGAATTTCCTCTGAATCTTAAAGCATAGATGCGGGTAGAAGGAAAGTCCTGACTTAACAGATTTAGAATTATTAAAAAAACATTCTTGCCATTCAGACTACAGACCTATGCAATGGGACTACACTGTCACCCTGAAATGAGAAATCCATTTTTTTTCTGGCTTTGGGACATCGGAAAATGACACTTTAATCCAGATGCTTTATAAGCTTCAACAGGCTTTGAAGAGAGGAGTCAAGAGCAGGCTTTGCGATACAACAGACCTAAATTCTAATCCTCGCTCAGTAACTTGTTGGCTCAGCTGGACCCTCTTTCTCCCTCCAATACTATGATCAACTATACAGAACTTTTTTCATTTCCTTCAATAAGTCAGGTCCTCTCTCACTTACAGCTTACAGTATTTGCCTGGAATATTTTTTCTGTCCCTTTTCAGCTGAACTAATACCACTTGTCCTTTGAGTCTCAGCTTAAAGGTCACTATTTTTTAAATATATTTTTATTGATTTCAAAGAGGAAGGAAGAGGGAGAGAGAGATAGAAACATCAATAATGAAAGAGAATCATTGATTGGCTGCCTCCTGCAATGGGGATCCAGCCCACAACTGAGGCAAGTGCCCTGACTAGAAATTCAACCGTGACCTCCTGATTCATAAGTTGACATTCAATCACTGAGCCATGCAGGCTGGGCAAAGGTCACTGTTTCTTCAACAAGGCTTTCTCTGCCCACTGGCCCAAGTGTATATATCCATAGCTCTTTGGAACATATATGTTCCCAGTATGACACTGTAACTCATTTCTTGAATCCTTCTGAGACTGTAAACATTGCAAGGGTAGGGACTGTATAACACTAGGGACTGGGTGGGAGTGCATGCTGAATAAATACCTTTTGAATGAATGGATAAATGAAAGGTTGTGCAATCTAAATCTAGTTATACATCACTTTGAGACTTTATGTGAGCAACTCTAATAATTAAAAGAGATAACATACATAGTTCCAAAGCAAAAGCTTAATAAATGGGAGCTGTCTTTATCACAGTATTTACCTGTTGGGGCCATGGTGTGAGAGATAATAGCAAGTCTTGGAAGCTGTTGTAGCCAAACAGTGGCCACCTCAGAATGTCCTAGCTCAGAGTCTTAAGCACACATTTTTCTAAGAAATGCCAAGTTCTATTGCCATGGCAAGCAATGAAAACAAATTTTGCATAATCATTTTTACTTTTTAATTTTTACATTATTTTTTTAAATATGTTTTTATTGATTTTAGAGAGAGAGGGAAGGAGAGTGAGAGTGAGATAGAAACATCAATGATGAGAGAGAACATTGATTGGCTGCCTCCTACTAGGGTCAAGCCTACAACCATGTGTCCTGACCAGGAATCAAACAGTGACCTCCTAGTTCATGGGTCAACACAACCACTGAGCCAAGCTGGCAAGGCACATCATCATTTTATAAATACTTTTTAATGTAGTCTTTAATGTAGAATCCCACTTTTTAATTTAAAAAAAATGTCAAGTAACACAAGCCTAAGCTTAAGGTCATACACTTATTAACATTGTGGTGGTGTATTTTCTTGTCACCTCTCCCAATTGAAGGCAAGTGACAAAAAGGCAGAGATTGTATTTTTCTTATATTGACAGGACACCTAGTCCAGATCTTTGATTTAGTAAAGACTCAACATAAATAAAATAATCAAAATGATTTTGGCTTCCTGAAATAACCCTTCAGATTTCACTTGAATTTCAGGATGGTATTTCCAGCTGTCTACTAACCTAAATGTCCTGTCATCCCCTAGAATTCAGCATGTCAAAAACAAAGTATGTTATTTCCATCAATCCAAACTAGGTTGGCTCTCTTCCTTACATTCTAATATATTCCAGTGGTATCACTATTCTTATAGAAATCTTGAAATTATTTTTGAGTTTCCCTTTGGTGAAATAATAGAGTTTCTATATAAAACCTGTCACAAAATTAGTAATTTTTATCTATTGTTTCAGGGCTTCAGCTCAAGGCCCCATTGCTAGCTTCCCAAGAAAGCATTTCCATGACCAATTTCCTCACCATTACAACTTTCAATCTTCCTGAATTCATTTTTGTATCTTTCCCTTAATCAAGAATCTATTCTCCACTAATACATTCAGAGCAGACTCCTCTGCTTGTTTCTTGGGCTACCCGTAGTGTCTGCCTCCAATAATCTCCTCATCTGCACCCACTATTTCATCACTCATCCAGTAAGGCCCATCAGCACTCTGATTGTCTTCCTCTACCACTCACATAAACACATAAGCTCCGATCATTTCTCTAATGCCTTCTTCCTTCCTACTCATTTAATCAACTCTTAAATCATTCATGAGAGCCCAATTAATGTCCTATCCCTCCCATAATCTCTCTAAATTCCACATAGTTCTTCCTTTCTCTTAATTTGCATAGAAGTTATAGCCATCACCCCATAATTCAGCAATTAAATATTCTCTGGACTTTCTATCTTCTTCCATTACACCTACACTTGCAAGTCCACATGTATATGTGCTGGGCACTGGCTGAATGCAGATAAGACCAGTAACACAATGATCTCACTCTTAAGAAATACTAACTTAGATGCTATATTGCCTGCTTAAAATAACATCCTCTTTCTTCTGAGAAACTTATATTGTCAGAAGTTTTCAATAAATCTTCAGTACCTACTAAGTCAAGTGGAGGCACTATTTTCCAATGGAATTTGCTTTTTCATAGCCAGCACTGATTGTCCCTGGGGTACATACAAGTTGGGACAGTCACAGTAAAGAAGTTGAAATCTCTGCCACAGATAATTGGAACCAGGTGGAAACCTAACTCAAGTTTGATCAGTTGGAGTCCTTTTTGGAAGTTTTGAATCTCACCATAAAGAACAAGTTTTAGTCTATTCTGACTCTGATGTATCACATAATACCATGTGTCACAAGCCATGAGCAGCCATGTATCCCAATGATGAAGAATCCAGGCTGATTGAAGGCTGCTATTTTCTTGGTTGTGTCTCAGAACCAAGAGCAGTTCTTAGCAATAGTGTTCAATAAATGTTGAATGAATGATGCCTGATATTTTATTTGTATACAGACACTGTGATAAGGAAAGAGAAGAAATGGGATGGAGATTAATATACATTAACATATTTGATAATCAGATAGTAACTGTTTTCTCCATTTTCTGATAAAGAAACAGAGATCAGATGGTTAGGCAATTTATACACACAGGGTGTAAGTGGCAGAGCATGGAGGATGGACTGATGCTCAGTTCTGTTTCCCTTCCAGGTGTATGCTTTTCCCACAATATCATGGTTCCTGTCTTCTCAACACTTACACATTTGTAGGGAAGATAACACATATAAACATTAATTAACTTGGGAATTGGGTTTGCCCTCCAGATGTTTACTGACTGAACAAATGCTATTTAAGTTGAGGGGAACTTGGATGGAAAATCAGCATGTCGCAGGACCTACTGAAATTGCAGACTGTAACTTGATCAGATTTGGGGGAGATGATTGGTTTTGTCAGAAAATGTAATTGTAAGCAGAAACAACGTCTGACTATAATACAAAAAGAAAGTAATGTAATATATCCCAGCATTCATTGAGTTTGGTTGTTTCTGTGATGGCCAGAAAAGTGATAATAAAGAGGTGTTCATTATAGCTGAGGTTTCTGGCAAAACTGTTACCACATTCCTCTCTGGAACACATTATACTGTATTATTGTTTGTCTCATATGTTCAATTCTTATTGCATTGCCAACCTTTGTAGGTAGCTTGTGTGTTATGTCTAATTTTGTCTCATTTATACATTTAGTTCAATTTACATTCAAATGATTTTCAGGCTTTCCCTTTTCTGCTGTGGCTGAAGCCACAACACATGGGAAAAGAGGTGAGTAGTGGCTTGAAGAGCATCAATGTGAGAGGAGAAGCAATTGTTTTACTCTTAATATCAGAGGGAAAAGGAGGGTATGCTCAGGCTTCTGTAAAGGAAGTATGGGTTTGGGATGAAAAAGGAGCTGGACCACCTATCCTGGCACAGTCAGGGCTCTTTGGCTGCAAGCAACAGAACCAACTTTGACTATCATGTAGGAAATATAGTAGGACAGTGGTTAGGTCTTGGATAATCAGAGGGGATAAAAATGAAACTTTATGAAGGGGCAACAGCCAGGACAATCCAGGAGTCTAGCACAGCAATGATTAAACATCAGCTGGTTTTCTTTTTTCCTACCTTTCTTGTAGAGCTGTAGTTCCTAGAAGCATCTCCCAGAGAGCAGAGCTTATCACGGTGCTCCTGCTCTACGTTTTTCTCTGTGCATAAATCTGAAAAGTCCTGAGGACCATGTAAATTTCTTAGAACCCCATGACTGTGCTAGTTCTGTGGAATAAAATTAAGAATCTGAATTTTTCTGTAACCTGCAAGCAATGGAATGTACTCATCCTACCGGTTGTAGGTAGTCAGTACAAATAGTAATTTTTCATTTTATATTCCACTCTCCTGCTATAGAAAATCTGCATGTGGTGGGTTAGGATGGGGCAATGTAGCTGTGAACCAAGGACAGATCCACACAATCCGACAAAGATGACAACTTTGAATTGGCCCTCAAGATGTGCAATGATTGTGCTGTAATGGACTGAAGGCAGGTTTCAAAAGTTTATCTTTGCAGATATCAGAGACATTCTACCAAGCATTGTCATGCTTTCTTGGTGCTAAAATTCTTTGATCCCTCTGCAACATTTGGCATTGCTGAAAACTTTCTCTTTGAAAATGTTTTCTCTCAGTCCTATTCTATCTTTTTCCTACCTTTCTGACTGGGTCTTTTCCACTTATTCATGCACTTAGCATGTCTAAATCAGTGGTTCTCAACCTTTCTAATGCTGCAACCCTTTAATATAGTTCCTCATGTTGAGGTGATCCCCAACCATAAAATTATTTTTTGTCGCCACTTCATAACTGTAATTTTGCTACTGTTATGAATTGTAATGTAAATATTTGTGTTTGCCGATGGTCTGAGGCTACCCTGCTAGTGGTTCTCAACCCATTAGTTGTGGGTCACAACCCACAGGTTGAGAACCGCTGCTGTAGAGTCTAAGACCATCAGTAAGAAAGCCGATATTGTTGTGGAAACAGGGTTTGGCTAAGGTTCAGAGGTCATCATCTTACATCCTACCATTGGGTGTTAGGTCTCCTTTCACACAAAGGAGGGTCAGCAGAAAGGTGCCAATATATATATATATATATACACACACACACACACACACATACATATACATACACACATATAAAGCTAAGCCACTGGTTGACCAGCGGATTGATTGATAGATATGATGCATACTGACCACCAGGGGGAAGACCCTCAGCACGGGAGCTGCCAAGTGACAACAATTTTGCAGAGTGCCCTCTTGCACTCTGACTCCCCTTGGGGGGATGTCGTACTACCAGTTTCGGCCCAATCCCTGTAGGCCAAGCCAAGGAACCCCATCTGCTAGAGGGACCCTCTCTCACTCTGCAGATACCCTTGGAGCCCCAGCACCACCCCAGGTGTGGCAGTCTGGGGAGGGACTGCGGGAGGTTGGCTCCAGGGCATATCCAGCCCATCTCACCCAGTCCCACCCCACCAGCCACCTTCTAATTAATTTCCTTTCAATGTGCATGAATCTGTGCACAGGCTTCTGTTATCCCAGAAAGATCATAGCCAGGCACAGAGGCAGGGGAAGATTGAGGCTCTCTCCTGAACAGGAAATAGAGGCCAGGCAGGAAAACAAGTATCTTCTGGTGCATGGAGGACACTGGGCATTGGATATGAGTTGGGAGCCTAGGACAGGTAAGAGCAACTTGACCTCCAGCTCCAGAATGTGAGGTTGGAACAGCTTAGGTGCCTCTGCCTCAGACCCATCAGGTGAAAGAAAGGTGAACAGAAGAAATAAGATGGAAATATTTGGATGAAGAAAACACAGAATTCTATAAAATATGAAGCCTACAGAAAGCCACAAAAGACAGAGAGTGATATAAGGCTCAAGTACCTGGGTGCAGGCAACTTTGGTTTTAAATTATCAGTTGTCCAATTATGTAATGTAGTGTTGCTTAACAACAGCCTTGTGATACAGACTTTGGAGTTTAATTCACAGTAAACTCAATATAAATCATTGTTATGTTTTGACTTTCCAAAAATGCTAATCTAACTATAAATTGCATTAATGAAAGTAGAATATCATAAAGATAATGTGAGCAACTTATAAGTAAATGTAAGGTGATAATTCTGCTAAACTCTATACTGGTCAAATCTCATTCAGAATATTGCATTTAATACCAGGAAGAACTTTTAAAGAAGCATAAATATCCAAACATTAAATGAGTTGTTCAGAACAGCACCGATTTATGTCACTAGAGCTATTCTACACAAACATTTGAGCATTTCATGGGTATATCTGGACTTTTATGGTTGTGACAGAAAACCAATTCAGGCTAGCTCAAGCAAAAAAAGAAAACTTATAAACATAATTGTTGTAGAATACATCTCTTGAACTCCTTACTACATGTGAAGCACTGTTCTAAATATTGAGGATACAGTAGTTAACAACACACACACACACACACACACACACACACACACACAATTGATCTCATAAAGTATACTTTCTACAGATGTTAAAGATATGGGCTGCCATATACATACAGTGTACAGTTTATTCAATGCCCAATAGCACCCAGGTGAGAAAGCAAGTGGAATTCAAATCAGATCAGAATTACAAGTCTTAAATCTCAATAAGCTGCACTGTTAGCTTGAAGAAAAGGCCACCGTTTTATAGTTTGTAGAAAGGCACCAAATGTGTCTTTTAAGACAAAAGAATAAAATATAGTGCTGGGAAAAAAGTTAAAGCATGAGGAATCAAGGATAAATCTGAGTAAAGATCTAAAGAATGTGAAGTCGGAAAGATAAGAGACAAGGGAGAGCCAATGATATAGGGTCCTGTATACAGTGCAAGAACAGTGACTTTTACTCTGAGTAAAATAGTGGGGTGCAGAGGAGGAGGGATGTGATGCAAGTTACATTTTAAGGGTATTGTCCTGGCTGTTGAGCTGAGAATGGAATGAAGAGAGGCAATGGTGGCAGGAAATCCAGGTCATTGGCCTCTATAGCAATTCAGAGAAATGCCTGTGGATGGGACTACAATAGCAGCATAGTGATGACAGGTAGTTAGATTCTGGATATATTTTGAAAATAAGATAAATGGATGTGTTGATGGATTAAATATGGAACCCAGTTAATTAGAAAGCCAGGAATAAGGCAGACATCAAGCAGAGCTCAGTCTAGAAGCTGAAGCGATGAAGTCAGGGTACCATCTCTCTTTGTTTTTCAGATGGCTTATTACACACAGAAGACATGATGCTCACATAAAGCCCTACACTCATCTACCATCAGCAGATATTATGTTTATGTTCTGTACTTAACACTGCATCAACAATGATGGCCAAGTCTGGGGCATATGTCCACCTCCTGCAAAAGCAGGAGGAGGGGTGGGATGGGCAGTGTCAGTCTCAATCACACTTTTAGTGACACCCAAATTTCCCAACTATCCAAGAGCCAATGGTGAGAGTAGATTATGGAAAAGTCTGTATAGATAGGCAGGAAAGTAGCACATAAGTTATGCCCAGTATGGAATGAAGACGAATCCATCTATAATTCCTTCTGAAACTGTTTTTTACAAGCAGGAAGTTTTGAGGGCCCCTCTATTACTTTCTTATTGCTTCAGCAACAAATTGCCAAAAAAGTAATGGCTAAATATTATTTTATAGTTCTGGGGATCAGAAATCTGACATAGTCTCACTGGGTTAAAATCAAGACATCTACGAGGTTGTGTTTCTTCTAGAGAGAATCCATTACCTTTGAATTTTCCAGATTCTAGAAATTGCTTGCATTCCTTGGCTCATTGCCCCTTCCTCCATCTTCAAAGTGAACAGGGTAGCATTTTAAAGAACTTTCTCTCGATCTCTCTTATGGGCCTCACTCAGATAATACAATATAATCTCCCCATCTCAAGATCTTAACCTAATCAAATTCACAAGGTCCTCTTTGCCATATAAGGCACATGTTAATAGGTTCTAGGAATCAGGACATGTACATCTTTGAGGGACATTGTTCTGCCCACCACAGCCTGTCATAGCCCAATTTTGAAAACTGTTGCCATATTTATTACTTTTTGCTAGGACTGCAAAATATTTACAGATCAACTTAATCATGATAAATGTAGCCACATTCACTCACTCAGGAATATGCCTCCTGACCAACGGTTGTCCATCCAAAGGACTCTTTTTAGAAATCTTCCCAGTAGAGCTATTGTATCCAAGAGAGAGAAAAGTTAAACCAATCAGATCCTGACCTTTAGGGTGCTTCAATTGCAGACACACAAAGACATGGCCTATAAATAGAGTGATGAAGATGCAGAGATACAAGGAGTGAAGGCAGTAAAGAGAAGCCATGATTTGCAGAGAAATTTGAGTGCCAAATACAAATAGTCTAGAAGAAAGGTAAGGCAAGAGAGGGAGAACTAGACACTCAGGAACTCATCAGAGATACTATGGATTCTATACCCTGAGTTAGCTCCTCTCCACCCAACCCCTGCCCCAAAGTGGCTATTAGACCATTAGCTGTACCATTGCAAATAAGTAAATAAATACAAATAAATAATTACAAATTATACTCCTAAGTATTCAGCTGCTTAGATTTTTTGTCCTTGTTCTTTCCATCAATTCCCACAATAAATCCCATAACTGAACCTGACCATGTATGTCTCTCTTCCCAGCAATCTGGAGGAACCTGACATGAGAGTGAGACATGCAATATACCCAGGTAAAGACACTAATGAGAGGCATTGCCTCAGACCAAAAACAGTACAGATCATTTAAAAAGTTTACTACTACTGTCCCCCAAACACCCTCTTCTGACTCTGTAACCTAAAGAGAATTCTTATATGACTACAGAGTAGTCCCAAACCTGCTTACAATACTGGTTTGTTTGTTGTTGTTTTTTTTAGGATAAAAACTCTGCCATGCTGTGAACCAAATGAGAACAGAGGGGAAACTGATGAAATAAAAAAAGATAGGGGATGTGTATGTGAAGGGAAGAAAGGAAAGGAGCATGTAAGACCAAAGGAACAACTACTTTGTGTGGGCATGTGTTCCTCATGTGGATCTTTTAAAAGATAGAATCTAAAGTCTCCGTGAGCCCATGTGGCCATGGAAGTAAAATGATGGGTCTGGAGTGAGGCCAGCAGAATTTGTAATCCCACCCTCTTAAGCCAAAACAACACTGACAGGCATGAAATTGCTACTTATTAGGTTATAAGTCCTAAAAGCATATATTGTATATACAAAGAAAAATACCACCCACAGAGCTAATGCTTTTTCGTGTTTGAATTTAGGTTGAAAAGCTCTGGGGTAAGAAAGTCAATCTTTTTGGCTTTCAAGTTGTATTTAACATCTGGCAAGTGTTCAATAACCACCCATTTTATACAGTGCTTATAAACGTTTTTGAGTCATGGACCCTTCTGAATATTGTATTGAAACTACTGACCCTCTCCTTTCATGCAAACTTTCATTTTTGCATGAAAGTTCAAGGAGTTTAAAATGTACCTGAACCACCATGGACTCAAATGAACAAAACACAATAAAAATAGGACATGAAAGGTTACTATGTATGCTGTGGGCTATTCAACAGGCCACCGATCCCATAGGCACCACTTTCACTGATCCTTTAATTTTCTTTTTATTTCCTAAAGCTGCCCATATATAATTATGGATCTTTCTGTAATTTGTGAATTTTAAAAAGATTTTCTAAAAAGATAGGACTGGAAGTTCATGGCTATGAATGATTTAAAGAATGCTCCCCCCACCTCACCCAGTTTTCTTTCTCTCTCTCTCTCTTTTTAAAAATCAAAAGTATATTTATTTTTTATATTCAATATTATCTTGTGTTAGTTCCAGGTGCATTGCATCACAGTGAGATAATCACATGCTTTCCAGAATGCTTCTTGAGAGGGAGGGTGAGACATGCTAGGTGAGGATTGAGTTTGATAGAGCCTTTCACATTTTTCTCTTTGCCATCCTAGCATGGAGGCAGCCTCAATCTAGTTCCTCGACTTTGCTCCATTTTAATAAAAACATTGGAGCTTAGATCCTTGAGATCATCTATTTTAAACTTCTGAAAGTGTGCACCAGAATCACATGGAGGATTTGCTTAAATGCAATTTTTAAAGCTCTCTCACCATCACTTGTGGTTCAGTAAGGATGGGGTGTGGCCCAAGAATTTGTATTTTACCAGCTCTCAGGTGGTCCTGGTGCTGTAAATCCAAGGACCCCAGTAGATAGACACGTATTTCCTCTTTTTTTAAAGATGAGGAACTGAGACCTGCTCAGATTTCCCTCTGCCTTTCTCTATTTCTAACCTGAAGAGGAACAGGTCCACTGATGCTTTTGTGCCTACTTCCAAAAGCCATTTGTAACAGTGAAGGATATCAGGTTGGCAAACACATCAAGTTCATTCCTGCCTCAGGAACTTGTACTTCCTGCTCCTTTTGCCAAAAAAATGTTCTCCCCTTCTTGTCACAGGACTTTCTGCCTCACCTTGTTAAGATCTCTGCTCACATTCTCTCCACAACCCCTTTCCTGCCCAGCCTGTGTACAGTAGATCCTGTCACTCTCTTTCTTCTCATACCCCATTACTTTTATTCCCAACTTCACCTGAACCTGAGTCATGCGCTTATTGGTGCATTGTCTGTGCACGAAGCCCAGGAGGCCAGTTTGTTATGCTCACCTCCATGACCCCAGCTCCCAGAACTGGGCCTGGGACATGATAGACTCTCAATATATATATTTTATTTTTAAGCCCTCAGTAAGTATTTTTTAAATTAATGAATAAAAGTGGTTTTTTAACATTTGTAGTTATTTTTAATTGAATTTATTGGGGTGCTATTGGTTAATAAAATCAAATCATGGTGGATCCTGGTACCAGCAGGGAGTAACTGGTGATCAGGAATAACACAGAGGCAAATGTGGGGGCACAGGGAGGAGGCAGGGACAGCAGGAGACCAGTGGAGTTGCCTGGATGCAGATGCTGAGGGATGGGGTCTTATGACTAGGGATGGGCAGGAAGGAGCCACTGAAAAAGTCCAAGAAGGAGTAGCTCCTTAAAGCCACAAATGCCTGCCTGCAAGGCCTGGGCATTCTGGGGCAGGGAGGGAAGCTCCTGGTTGGGGAAAGCAGAAGGATAAGAAAGGCTGGAGATGCTGTCTATGGGGAACTGTTGTCTGAAATGAACTTGTGTTAGAGCAAATCGTTTCAGGCTAAATCCTAAGCATAAGCTTATTTTCAAGTTGCATCTGCCCCAAGTGGGGACTTCTACATCGGCATGAAGGCTGTGATTAGGGGAAAATTCCTCAGAGCAGACAATTACATCAGCATATTTTTCTGATTTATATTTGAAATAGTACAAGTGTTCCCAGAGGCCTGGTGACAGAGACGACTTCTATAAATATATGAAAGTCAAACAATCCACACACACTGCCAGCCAGCTGAAGACTCCCACCCCTTCACAGATTTATCCAATTTTCAAGGGCAATTACATTTGGAAATTTTAAACTTGCAGCTAATCAGTCTAAGAAGAAAGAGTTTATTCTCATAACATTGCCAAGGAGCATTCCCCACCCCTCGTTCCTTCGGCATTCAAGTCTGGGAGACCTGATCACAGCACCAAGGATGTGTAGGAAAATGCAAAGCAGGGCAGACATAGGCGGACAGGATGGAGCCGGGTGATACAGGGAGTGTGGGATCTGCAGTAAGAGAGATTCAAGTACAAATCCCAGACCAAGCCTGTTCCTTCCCAGAGGTGTACACATACCACACCACAAACACACACACACACACACACACACACACACACACACACACACACAAACACACACAAATACCTGCATACATATATTTATTCCTATGTCTATCTGTGGATATTAAAAACCATGAGCTCAACTGATATCTAATTCTAATACTAATCCCCAGGGTCACTTTCTTTTTTTAATTCATAACTTCTTTCTCTGACAGTAAAAAATTTGGCTCTTATTACCCACAATACATTTACTTATTCTTTCAGTTCTCATACACGCATAAGTAGCTCCTAATTGCTAACCCACATTCCTTTGAGAAACCAATCTACCAACTCAAGTCCAATTTTTGTGTATACTTCCAGTTCTTTTTGTTTTTAGCTTTATGGTTAACCATCAAAATACTGTTTTCCAAAGTTGCTTAAGTTAGTATTTTCCCCATTCCCTTCAGAATAGTTGCATTACTCTGGAGATCCAAGATGGCGGCATAGTTAAACACCTCACTGCTGCCTAGCACAATAATTTCAAAACTACAACTAAAAGACAGAATGGACATCATCCAGAAGCACAGGAAAGGGGGTGAGTGGAAAATTCTACAAGTAGAAGGAAAGAGAGGGACTCACAGAGACCCAGAGGAGCTGCAAAAAGCTGAGATATGGAGATGCGCGCATGGAGAAAGCGGGTGCCAGAGTACCTGGCTGGCTTTCTCTGGCAGGAGGAAGATGGAGAACCCCTTATCCTACAACATTAAATTCCAGGTCCAGCTGAAACTCATACGGGAGGAGTTTGGACTGTGAAAAGGGAGAAGTGCACGGAAGTTTAGGGGAGTTGCAAAAGGGCAGAAGTCTGGTGGCCTGTACAGCACTGCATGCAGAAGACCGCTGGCTGTCACAAGAGGGCAGGAGAAAGAGCCTCCCAACTGCGCCACTTCTAACTCCACTAAACCCGTTTTGGGCGAAACCCTGGGGACCCAGATTCATATGGTCCCGGAGCACAGGGGAGCCAGAAAGGTGACAGTCTAGAGGTACTGCTAGTGTGCACGCACACATACAGGGACTGTTCCAGCGATTACCCATGTGAGACTCAGGGGCCGTGGAGGGTGGGGCTGACTGGAAGGCAAGGTGGTCCATTTAACCCTGAGACTCCACGCATCCCAAGCTCAACAGAGAGGCTTTTTCAATTTTGCAAGTCTTGTATCATAAGGCTGAATCCAACACAGAAGTTCTCCTGGCATAGTGAAAATGCGGAGACAAAGGAAGAGATTACAAACAAAAGAAATGGAGGAAATCAAACAACTGGATATAGAGTTTGAAACCAAGGTTATAAGGTTTTTCAAGAATATCCTAGAAAAGATGGATAAAGTTAGCAAGACCCAAGAGGAGATGAAAATAACAACTAGGGATAGAAAAGGACCAACTAGAAATTAAACATACACTGACTGAAATAAAAAAGATTATACAGAGACCTAACAGCAGACTAAAGGAAGGCAAGAATCAAGTCAAAAATTTGAAATATAAAGAATCAGAAAACACTCAACTGGAAAAGCAAGAAGAAAAAATAATAAAAAAATGTGAAGATAATGTAAGGAGCCTCTGGGAGAGCTTCAAGTGTACCAACATCAGAATTGTGGGGGTGCCAGAAGGAGAGAGAGAGCAACATACGGCCCAACAAACCTACTTAAAGAAATAATGACTGAAAAATTTCCACAACTGGTAAAAGAAATAGACTTACAAGTCCAGAAAGCACACAGAACCCCATATAAAAGGAATCCAAAGAGGACTATACCAAGACACATCATAATTAAAATACCAAGAGCAAAAGACAAAGAGAGAATATTAAAAGCAGCAAGAGAAAAACAGTTCATTACCTACAAGGGAGCACCCATACGACTGGTAGCTGATTTCTCAACAAAAACGATGCTGGTCAGATGGGGGTGGCAAGAAATATTCAACATGATGAATAGCAAGAACCTACAACTAAGA
>PVJN01049110.1:0-15354 GCA_004026805.1 Lasiurus borealis
TGATCTCGCTCTCAAATGCCCTCTCCTGAAGGCCTGATCTTGCCCCTAAATGCTCTCCCCTGCTGTCCTTATCACCCCTAATTGCCTCTGCCTGTCTGATTGGTCCTAACTGCCTGACCCTGCTGGCCTGACCTTGTCCCCAACTGCCCTCCCCTGCCGACCTGATTGCCCCTAACTGTCTCTGCTTTGGCCTCCACCATCATGGCTTGTCTGGAAAGAAGTAGAATGCCAGGAGGATGGCCAGTCGACCCAGTCTAATTAGCATATTTTCCTTTTATTAATGTAGATAGATTATATAGGATAGGATTGCTTAAATGGGAGGGGGTGATTTTTTAGCAGGAGGAGATGCTGTTGACAGAAAAAAATACATAATCCCTATATCTGGACTGACAGCCAGCCATATGAACTATACTGCCAAACTGGTCATTAAAAAATTGAACCACTTTCTTACACCTTACACCAAACAGCTGTTGCCCTTAAAACCCCTCCTCAGCCCCCACCTTAGGTTCTGCCTTTGCAGTTCACCCAGATTAGGTTCTGTCAAATGCTTGCTGGTTGGCTCTATGCCAGTCAGCTCTGCCTCCTAGGCAGCCATTGGTTCCTTACCCTTCACCCAGATTTGATTCTGATTGTTTGGTATCTATGCCAGTCAGCATCTTCAGGCCTATCTCCAGTCCAGATCAGCAGCCACTTAGACTGCTAGTGGGCTGAACAGCTGACCTCTGGGAGAGAGAGAGTTTTGGCTGCTGGCAAGGCCTGGAGAGAGAATTAAGGCCTGATCACCCTGCTTCTCTCTGGGCCTCACCAGCAGCCACTGCCACTGCTGATCAGCCCCGTCTCTCTCTCTCTCTCTGAGAGGTCAGCAGTTCAATATGCATTGAATCCTAGCATTCAGTCTAGCCTCCGATCATTGTGGATGTTACGATGCTGGCTCTTTATATATATAGATTAATATTTATACGTATTGGCAATGAAAAAATTTTAAATTAAATAAGAAAATAATTCAATTTACAATAGTACCAAAAAGGTTAAAATACTTAGGAATAAATTTAATAGAAGAAGTGCAAGTTGTACACATTGAAAACTATGAAATATTATAACAATATTCTCAGAATTCATTTACCGATTCAGTGTAATTCCTATCTAAATTCAGCTGCCTTTATTATTTTTGAAAAACTGCCAATGATATTAACACTCATATAAAAATGCAAGGGAGTACTAGCCAAAATCAATTTTTATGGGGGAAAAAGCAAATTAAAAGACCCACAGAGACTTAAACCTTACTACAAAACTACCATAATCAAAACAGAATAGCACTGGCATAAAGACAAATATATAGCTCAATGGAATGGAATTGAGAGTCCAGAAATGAACTTATTGATTTTTTAAAATTATATACCTTTATTGATTTCAGAGAGGAAGGGAGAAGGAGAGAGAGATTGAAACATCAATGATAAGAGAGAATTATTGATAGGCTGCCTCCTGCACATTCCCTATGAGGGATTGAGCCTGCAACCCAGGCATATGCCCTAACCAGAATTGAACCCACAATTCTTCAGTCTGCAGGCCAACATTCTATCAACTGAGTCAAACAGGCTAGGGCTGTCAATTGATGTTTGACAGCATATCCAGATAATTTATTGTGGAAACAATAGTCTTTCCCACAAATGTTGGAATAGTGTTATACCATTTTGCTGATGCAAAGCAGTCCCAATAGCCTCAGCCCTTCCCACAGAGAGTTCTGAAACTGGGATGGCCCAAAGCAGTTTCATGCTGGGCCACAAGGGCCAGGCCTTTAACCCTTGTTTTGACTGGTTGCAGGTACCCCCAGAAGGGAGTGGCCTTGGACATCAGGCCTTTCCTGAGGGGCAGGCAGCACAGCCCAGGGCCTCCAGAAGGATCATTCTGAGGTCCTTTCATAGGCCTCTTACCAGTAAATTCTCAACCCCATGAGGGCCTGCTTTAGATATTTATCAGCTTGAATTCATTTTGGTTAATCTTAACTCCCCATAAACAGTCTATTGACTAACTTTTCATTTTCTTAACTATCTTTAAAACAGAAAATGTTTTTAATTTTGATCAAGTTCATTTTATCAATTTTTTCTTTATAGTTCCTGAATTTTATGTAATTTTTATTTAAAAAATATTTGCATAAGCAAAGGTCAATAATATTTTTCTTCTGTATTTTTTATAATGTTTTATAGTTAGCACTTACTTTTAGTTCTGTGGATCATTTCAGGTTAAGATTCTTTTCTTTTCTTTCTTTGAAGCAGTTATAAGTTTTGAGTGGGGATGACATAGACACACACCCCCCATCTTAAAATGGGGGATACTATTTAACAATGTGTATATATAACTATGTGACATATTTGTGCACCAAGTAGTTAAATGGAAATATGCATTGATGCTTAAACATTTTAGGTTGCTGATTGCACTTCATATTACAAGTTTAAAATAATATAATTTGAAATTTTCTTGGAAAGCAGATTAGGATATCCAAATTTGCACACACAAAAAACTTTACCATTGAAGTGTATAAACTTTCATAAAATTCCAAAATAAAACTTCCCATAGAAGTGTATAAACTTTTATAAAATTCCATTTTATCTTGAACAGAGGGAACTTCATAAAGTACATAAAGCACAGTTGGAGAGTTGAAATTTGTCTCTTTTTCAGCAGTTAGTGGGCACATGCAGTATGCTGGGCTGAGCTGAGCTTGAGAACTCGAAGGTCACAGCTGACAGTCCCTACCCTCAGTGATCTTACAGTGTAATAGGGAACATCATCGTGCACAAATAACAGCCAGAGGATAACTGCTGTCACGGAGACATGTGCTAAGTGGTGTGCAATGTAAGACTTCCTACACAGTATTTAGGGGTGACATCTACTCTGATTCGATGAGCAGTAACCATAGAAACATCAGGGCTCTGTGCTCTAGGCAAAGGAAGAGTTGCCCGTGCAATTAGAAAGTTGTGAGGCAGTGTGGCATTTTGGAGAAGTATAGGGGTTCTTTTTGTGTAAAGTCTGGTTTAGGCACCTTTTCCCGCTCACAGAGGTAGGAAGCATATTGCTTTTGACAGATTCTGTTGTCCTTTGTTTTGGCACTTTATCATGAGGAAAAGTCAAAGAAACTCCTCCCACCCTTTTATCCTAATTGTCAAGGACCAGAAGGAATTGGACACCTTGCAAAGTGAAATTATTTCAGAAAATGTTGAGTTTTAAAAATCAATTTATAGAAGAATACTGGTGGCTAAATGCTAGGGTTCAAAAAAAAATACTTTCAAAGAAGAGTATTAAACCCTGAGCTATCATCATACTCAAAGGGCAAAAGTTAAAACCATTTCCCTTAAGAACGCGAACAAAACAGGGATGCCCACTCTCCACTCCTGTTCAACATAGTGATGGAAGTATTAGCCATTGCAATTAGACAAGAAGAAGAAATAAAAGGCATCCAAATTGGAAAAGAAGAACCAAAGCTGTCCTTATTTGCAGATGACATGATACTCTACATAAAAAAACCAAAAGACTCCATCCAAAAACTAATAGACTTAATAAATGAATTCAAAATTTGTAGCAGGATACAAAATTAATGCCAAGAAATCTATGACATGTCTATACACTAATAGTGAACTTACAGAAAAAGAGACTGAAAAAGCAATCCCATTTATGATCACACCAAAAACATTAAGGTACCTAGGAATAAACTTAACTAAGGCGGTAAAAGACCTATATGCAGAAAACTACAGGACACTGAAAAAAAGAGATAGAGAAAGACGTGAACAGATGGAAGAGCATACCACGCTCATGGA
Source organism: Lasiurus borealis (assembly GCA_004026805.1). Lineage (NCBI taxonomy): Eukaryota > Metazoa > Chordata > Mammalia > Chiroptera > Vespertilionidae > Lasiurus > Lasiurus borealis. The sequence goes on from PVJN01049110.1 coordinate 3,810, forward strand.
CTAGGAGAATCAACATCATTAAAATGTCCATACTATCAAAAGCATTCTATGGATTCAATGCACTCCCCATTAAAATACCAACAGCATATTTCACAGACCTAGAAAGAACTCTCCAAAGATTCGTTTGTAACAAAAAATGATCCTGAATAGCCACAGCAATCCTGAGAAAGAAGAATAAAGTAGGTGGGATCTCAAAATTAGATTTCAAGCTATATTACAAGGCAACTGTTCTCAAAACAGCCTGGTACTGGCACAAGAACAGACATATAGACCAATGGAATAGAATAGAGAATCCAGATATCCACCCAACCCATTATGCTCAATTAGTATTTGACAAAGGAGGCATGAACATACAATGGAGTCAAGACATGGTGTCATTCAATACCTGATGTTGGGAAAATTGAACAGACACATACAAAAAATTGAAATGAGACCACCAACTTAAACCATACACAAAAATAAACTCAGAATGGAAACAGGACTTAAACATTAGATGGGAAACCATAAAAATACTATCGGAATCCACAGGCAGAAAAATCTCAGACATATGCCAAAGGAACTTATTCACTGATACTGCTCCAAAGGCAATTGAAGCTAAAGAAAAAATAAACAAATGGGACTACATCAAAATAAAAGCTTTTGCACAGCAAAAGAAACCATCAAGAAAACAAAAGAAAGTTCACTGTATAAGAGAACATATTTGCAAATGTTATCCCTGATTAAGGTTTAATCTCCAATATCTACAGCCAACTTATACAGCCTAATAAAAGGAAGATAAATGACCCAATAACAAAATGGGTAATGGAGTAAATAGAACCTTTTCAAAAGAAGACAGAAGGAAGGTCAAGAGACACATAAAAACATGCTCAAAGTCACTAATTATCTGAGAGATGCAAATCAAAACGATAATGTGATACCATCTCACACCTGTCAGAATGGCTATCATCAACAAATCAACAAACCACAAGTGTTGGTGAGGATGTGGAGGAAAAGGAACCCTCATGCACTGCTGGTGGGAATGCAGACTGGTGCAGCCACGTGGAGAACAGTATGGAACTCCCATTTGACTCGGTAATCCCACTCTTAGGAATATATCCTAAGAAACTAGAAACACCAATCAGAAAGGATATAAGCATCCCTCTGTTCATAGCAGCACAATTTACAACAGCTAAGATTTGGAAACAGCCTAGGTGCCCGTCAGCAGATGAATGGATCAGAAAACCATGGTACATCTACAAAATGGAATACTATGCTGCCATAAAAAGGAATTATTACCATTTGTAGCAACCTGGATGGAACTGGAAAACATTATGCTAAGTGAAATAAGCCAGGCAATGAAAAATATCACATGATCTCACTCATTTGTGGATAATAAAGAACATTATAAACTGATGAACAAAAAGATAGATACAGAGGCAGTAAAGCATCAAACAGACTGTCAAATTACAGTGGTAAGGTTAGGGAGAGGTGGGGTAGATAAGAGATCAACTAAAGGACTTGTATGCATGCATATAAGCATAACCAATGAACAGAAGACACTGGGGGATTACAGTATGCATGGGAGTGGGGGGTAATGGGAAGATATGTATACATGTAATACATTAATAAAAAATTAAAAAATAACTTTCAAAGGAGAGCATTAAATGTGCATTTACTACTGTGTGCTCTGCCATTTTCCATATGTATTTCTAGAGAAATTGCAGAAATTATACAAGTAGCAGTTAAACATTGCTATAATACAGTTAGTCCAGGGCATATATTTTAATCTTCAATCTGAGGAGGAATCTAACATCTTAAAGTTTGGCTTTATTTACTATGTGCTAAGTACATGTCAGAGAACATACAAATATCGTACATAATAAAATGCTAATATGCAAATTATCTCCACCTGCCAGAGTTCCACAAATAGGGAGTGAGATGTGTATTGACCACCAGGGGGAAGTGTGGAACATGTTGGTTGTGGGGTTCCCCTGCCCTTGGCCAGGGGTGTTGGCAGACAGCTGGGGGAAGGGAGGCCCCCAGCCTGCAGCCAACAGCTGCTAGGGACCCTACCCTTGCACAAATTTTCCTCTAGTAAATTTATATATACTTATGTATGAACAATGCTAGGAAACTTTGAAGAAATAGGAACTTGAGTTATGTTCATTTGGAAATGGCCAGAAACATAAGTCATGCTGGAAGTAAGCAGAAAAGAAAAAGGATGGAGCCTTTAGAAAACATCATTCCTATCTGTGGAGGAGAGGCTTTGATGAAGACATTCTTCTCAACAAAAATCCAAATTCAAAAGGGAAACCTAAGTATTTTCCTTCAGTAATTTCCTTGAATAAACAACACCTTTAATTTGATGTAGATTTGATGAATATTTTTCTTCTTGTCAGAAAAGAATAAAAAAGAGAAAAGAAAAGAAAAAAGACCCGGAGTTTCCCTTTAGGCAGCTTTCGTTTCTGAGGCTTGGGCGCAGAGCCCAGTAAGAGAAGCACCCCTTCCCACACTGTGCATTCATCACTGTCATGTCTTCTGGTCATCATTTACAGTTTCAAATGTCCTCTTTTTATGTTTCTACCCAACCAATGTAAATAGCACTGGGTATTATCTGCTGTGAACATGGCAATGACAATAATGTGTCCCCACTAAATGTCAGAATGGCTCTCGAGAGATGCCACCCAAAGACAGTCAAGTCAAAGTCCTTGTTCAGAAAGGAGCAGCAAGGCCAGCTTCCAGGCCTCCGTGGCCTGCATGGTGGCTGCCCCTGCCAGGTGTGCTGTTATAGTAGTTCCTCCTGTCCATTCTCTGTTCATCAAGCATTATTTTTTCACAGAATTACTCTTTCAAAGTTTCATTTTATTGAATTCTGGGGGACACTATACTGCTAAGGTAAGGTAGAGCAATTGGTAAAAGGAAGATAAAAATTCTTCCTGCTTTGAAAAAAAAAATGGTAGAGGAATAGACAGATGTGTCGCAAGCCTTGTCCTTGAGCAGACAGAGAGAATAGCTGAGGGTCATACTGGGAGTGTTTGTTGGTGAGTTAAGGGACAGTTATACTTCGGGAGAAAGTAAGGGACAGCTGGATGGGGCTCCCCTGACCAGAGAGCCCCCACTGCTGCCAAGTTCCCTGTCTGAGCCGCCAGCTCGGATGCAGAGACTGTGCCATCTTGAAGGGGAAAGTGAATGTTTATAGAACCCTGAAAATCTACAGCTGCAGCACCCAACAAACAGCTATGAGCCCCAGAACACCGATCCCCAATTGGCACAAACTCTGGGATTCAGAGGAGCTCTACATGCCACATGGAAAGGTCAGATTTCATTTGGGATAAGGTGAGGTCTCTGGTCCCTCAGAACAGAAAGGTACACACTGGGAACTAGAAGTCCTGGGAAATCTGTACCTAGAGAAATCTGTGGCTGTTGGGCCTAGCATGATCAGTGAATGTGGAAGGAGGTCCTCAGAGCTGCTAAAAGAAGGGAGCTCTAGAAAGCAACCCATTTTGATCTGACTCAGGACAGCCTGGGAGTTGTTAAAGTGTGCTGGCTGCTTGGACAAGAGCAGGAAAGAGGGATTGCTCAGACTTGCACTCTTTCCTCTTCAGATCCTTGCTTATGATTGCTAAGCCCAATACATAGGATCACCCAGTTGGGGACACACTGGGAGACTGAAGGGGAAAGTTGTTTCTCTGGAACCTGGGGATCAGAATGGGGAGTGACCTTTGGAGAACCAGCTCTGGGAAAGCCCACTTCCACAAACCAGTATTGACTGCCACAGGGAAAGCAGGATCTAAGCACAGGATAGAGAGTACTTATAGTCTGAGAGTTCAAATTGACTGTAGTGTAATCATAAAAGAATAAAGAGATTAAGACACACTGCCTGCTTAAAAACCAAGACTGGCTTACAACACTGAGCACCAGTGGAATGCAGGGAACTGCAATAGTGTCCTGACTGGAAAACAGGTGTGTTAAACAGAACAATAGAGGAAGTCAATGACTTTCAGTTCTGCACATTCTATTTTATTTTAATTTTTTATTATTTTTTATTTTTTACTTAAGAAACTATTTTTTTCTTTTTTTTTCCTCACTTGATTTTACCTTTTTAATTATTACATTTTTATTTTCAATCAGTATTATTAATACTACTATTTTACCTTTTGGGAAAAAAAGTGTCATTTTATTTTCTCTTTATTTTACTTTGGGATTAGAGTTCTACATTCTAATTTCATCTTTCCTTTAGCATCATTTTATTCTATCTCACCTCTACCTTTATGGCATCACTGTCTTCCTAACTTTTCCCCCTTTGTTGTCCTGTTTCTCTTACCATTTTCCTACTTTAGATTCCCCCTATTCTTTCTTTTAACCCCGTTAAAATATCATCCCACTTAAATATCTAACTTCCAATCCTCTGCTCCAAGTTTATACACACTTCTCTCTTCTCTGTCTTCACTATCCAACAAATTGTTTCTCTCTCTGTCCCTTTGTTGATGTTTGCTTGAATGTTTATTATATCAATTTTTATACTTCATTGTGAGATTTTTATGCTTATTCTTCTTATTTTGTTTTGCTTTTTGTTTGCTTTGTTTTTGTTTGTCTTTTACTTCTGTTTTCATGCACCTCCCTTGATATTAGTTGTTGTTTGTAGTTTGCATTAATCTACAAGTACATGCTGGCATTTGTTGGGATTAGTGATTGTTCTATGGGAGTTTTCTGCCCATATATATATAATTTGTTCCACTTCTCTTTTTTATTCTCTTTCTTTTCTCTTTTATTTTTTCATTTTTTCTTTTTTTCATTTTTCTTCCTTCTCCCAATTTCATTTCGGCACTCCTTTATTTTATTTTTCCTCTTTTCTCTCTTCTTCATTCTCTCCCATTCCCAAATTTGTCTCTCTCTGGTGTAACTTTAATTTGTGGCTATTAATGACATAAATACATTTCTTATCAGTGCCTTGTGCATTGTACCTGCTTGTGTTGTATTTTGTGCCTTTAAATCAACACACGAGGGAGAGAACTACATAACCGGACACCTGGAGAAGAGAGTTCATGATCAGACAAAGAAACAGCCCACATATGAAAGAAAAGTAGGCCTCACCAGAATAGGAAGTAAATGAAATGGAGGCAAGCAACTTGCCAGAGAAAGAATTCTGAGAAATGGTTATAATGTGGCTGAAAAGAATGGAAGACAAAATCGACAAAATGTGTAAGAGCCAAGAGGAAATGAAGAACCAAGAGGAAATAAAAAATTACATTGCTGCTGTAAAAAACTCAATAGAAAGCATCAAAAGTAGACTAGAAGAAGAAGAGGACCTCATCAGTGAGCTAGAAGACAAGGTAGGAAAAAATACCCAAGTAAAGCAGCTTTTAGAAAAAAAATATTAAAAAGCAAGAGGAGAGCCTAAGGGAACTTTGGGATAACACGAAACAAAACAACATCTGCATAATAGGGGTTCCAGAAGGAGAGGAAACTTAGAAGGAATAGAAAACCTGTATGAAGAAATAATGACTGAAAACTTCCTAATATGGGAAAGAAAAAACCCACACAAATCCAAGAAACGCACAGAGTCCCAAGCAAAATGAACCCCAAAAGACTGACACCAAGGCACATTATAATTAAATTGACAAATAACAACGACAAAGTAAGAATCTTAAAATCAGCCAGAGAGAGAAAGTTACCTACAAATGAACCCCCATCAGACTAGCAACTGATTTCTCAACAGAAACTTATCAGGCCAGAGGGAATGGAATAAAATATCCAAAGTCATGCAAAGGAAGGGTCTGAATCCAAGAATACTGTACCCAGCAAGGCTATCAATCAAAATTGAAGGTGAAATCAGGAGCTTCTCAGACAAAAAATGAGTAAGGAAATTTATTATCAGCAAACCAGCAATATAAGAAATGCTAAACGGTCTGCTTTAAAAAAAAAAAAAGAAAAAAAGAAATAGGAAGCAAAGAAGAAACATAGCAGTAAAGAATAAAAATGGTGAGAAATAAGTACCTATCAATAATAACTTTAAAATGTAAATGCATTAAATGTTCCAATCAAAAGACATAGGGTAACTGAATGGATAAGAACACATGATCCATATATCTGCTGTCTATAAGAAACCCATCTCAGAAATTAAAGACGCACACAGACTGAGGGTGAATGGATGGAAACCACTTTTACAGACAAATGGAAATTAAAAAAAAGTTGGGGTAGCAATAATAACGAATTAGATCTCAAAGGGAAGGACATAACAAGAGATAAGGAAGGCTACTTCATAATACCAAAGGGAAAAAACCAACAAGTAGAAATAACTCTGGTAAACATATATACACCCAATACAGAAGTACTCAAATACATAAAAGAACTCCTGGAGGATATCAAGGGAGAGACTGACAGCAATACAATCAGAGTAGAAGACTTTAATACTTCAGTGTCACCATTGGACAAAACCTCTAAACAAAAAATTAGCAAAGAAACATCAATCCTAAATGACTCACTAGACCAGATGGAATTAATTGAAAACTTCATATTATCTCTCCTTAAAACCACAGAATAAACATTCTTCTCAAGTGCAAATGGGTCATTTTCAAAGATAGACTATATGTTGCATCATAGGAGAAGTCTCTTCAAATTCAAAAAGACAGAAATTATATCAAGCATCTTCTCAGATCACAGTGCACAAAAATGGAAATCAACTACAATAAAAACAATCCAAATAAGTCAAGTACATGGAGACTAAACAACATGCTATTAAACAATGATTGGGTAATCAGAGACATCAAGGAAGAAATAAAAAACATCATGGCAACAAATGACAATGAAAACAAAACAATTCAAAATCTATGGGACACAGTGAAAGCAGTTCTGAGAGGGAAGTTCATAGCTCTACAAGCCTACTGCAAAAAACAAGAAACAGTTATTATAAATTACCTAAACCTACAACTCAAAGAGCTAGAAAGAGAGCAACAAGAAAAGCCCAATGTAAGTAGAAGAAAGTAAATAGTAAAGACTAGAGTAGAGATAAACAACAGAGACCAAAGAAAACAATACAAAAAATCAACAAAACCAAGAAATGGTTCTTCGAAAGGATAAACAAAATTGATGAACCTCTAGGTAGGCTCACTAAGAAGCACAGACTAGGTATCCTCTAGCTTGGCCCACCAAGAAGCAATTACTAGGTAGCCAGAGAGATCAAGGAAGAAATGAAAAAAACATCATGGCAACAAATGACAATGAAAACACAACAATCCAAAATCTATGGGACATAGACAAGTAGGAGGGAAACCAAGGTGGTGGCATAGGTAATCATCTAAACTGCTGCCTCGCAAAACAATTTCAAAACTACAACTAAAAGACAGCACAGACATAATCCAGAATCACAGGAAAGTTGGCTGACTGGAAATTCTACAACTAGAAAGAAAGACAGGGGCTCACAGAGACTCAGAGAAGCTGCAAAAAACTGAGGTATGGAGACACACGCCTGGAGAGAACAGGTGGCAGTGTGCCTTGCTGGCTTCCTCTGGTAGCAGGGAGACAGAAACTCCCAACTGCACAGAACCCCTTATTCTAAGGCATTGAATCCCATCTCTGGGCAAGACTCCTATGAGGGGAGTCTGGAATGTGAAAAGGGAAGAGTGCATGGAAATTTAGGGGAGCCACGAAAGGGCATGCAAACCAATGCACACAGGGAGTACAGACTACTGATTGTGCTGCTGGCTCTCTCTGGTGGGCAGGAGACAGAGCCTCTCAATTGTGCCACTTCTAACTGCATTGAACCCCATTTTCACACTCATATGAGTCCCAGAGCACAAGAGAACTGGAAAGGCAGAGGTCTGGAGGCACCTATGCATGTGCACAGAAAGGGCCACAGTGATTACCGATTACCGAGAGACACTTGAGACCCAGGGGTCGTGTAGGGTGGGACTGACTGGAAGCCAAGGCTGTCTCTGCTCAGCCCTGAGACTCCACCCCACCCAATCTGAACAGAGAGGCTTTTGTAGTTTTGCAAGTCTTGCATCATAAGGCTGATTCCAGCATGGAAGTTCTCCCAGCATAGTGAAAATGCAGAAACAAAGGAAAAGACCATAAATGAAAAAAATGGAGGAAAACAAATGACTGGATATAGAGTTCAAAACCACACTTATAAGGTTTTTCAAGAATTTACTAGAAAAGATGGATAAATTTGGAGAGACACAAGAAGAGATGAAAAAAGACCAACTAGAGATGAAGAGGACCAACTAGAAATTAAACATACACTGACTGAAATAAAGAATATAATACAGAGTTCTAACAGCAGACTAGAGGAATGCAAGAATCAAGTCAAAGATTTGAAATACAAAGAAGTAGATAACACTCAACTGGAAAAAAAAAAAGGAAAAATGAATCCAAAAATGTGAAGATAATGTAAGTAGCCTCTCGAACAGCTTCAAGTGTACCAACATCAGAATTGTGGGGGTGCCAGAAGAAGAGAGAAAGCCAGATACTGAAAAGCTATTTGAAGAAATAATGATTGAAAACTTACCACATTTGGTGAAAGAAATAGACTTACAAATCCAGGAAGCACACAGAACCCCAAATAAAAGGATTCCAAAGAGGACCACACCAAGACACATCATAATTAAAATATCAAGAGCAAAAGACAAAGAGAGAATATTAAAACATGCAAGTGAAAAACAGTTAATTACCTACAAGAGAGCACCTATACCATTGTCAGCTGATTTCTCAACAGAAACTATGCAGGCCAGACAGGAGTGACAAGAAATATTCAACATGATGAATAGCAAGAACCTACAACCAAGAATACTCTACCCAGCAAAGCTATCATTCAGAATTGAAGGGCAGATAAAGAGTTTCACAGATAAGAAAAAGCTAAAAGAGTTCATCAACATCAAACCAGTATTATATGAAATGCTGAAAGGTACTCTTTAAGAAGAGGAAGAAGTAAAAGGTAAAGATAAAAGTCATGAACAACAAATACATATCTATCAACAAGTGAATCTAAAAAGTGAATTAAAAATCTGGTGAACAGAATAAACTGGTGAATATAATAGAATTGGGAAAGGGGTGAGCTGGTATAAGGATAGATTGGACAATAATCCCACACCTATCGATGAGGACAATGTGGAAGGAGGTAAGGTAGAGGGAGGGGTGGGAGTGGGTGGAGGGAAGCTATGGGAGGAAAAATGAGAAACAAATGTAATAATCTGAATAATAAAGATTTATTAAATTTAAAAAAGTCAATGGGACACAGAATTTGATTCTTTATTTGAGAGGATTCAAATAAACAAAATCAGAAATGAAAGAAGTGAAATAACAATAGACTTCATCAATATACAAAGGTTTATTTAAAAAATACTATGAACAACTCTATTCCAACAAACTGGACAACCTGCAGGAAATGGAAATATTCCTAGAAAAATATAACCTTCAAAAACTCAATCAGGAAGAATATAAACATCTCAATAGGCCAATAATTATAGAAGAAATTGAAACAGTCACCAAAAAGCTTCCAGAAAACAAAAGCCTGGGTCCAGAAGCTACACAGGGGAGTTTTACCAAACATTCAAGGAAGAACCAAAACCTCTCCTCCTCAGACTACTGCAAAAAATTCAAGAAGAAGGAATACTTCCAAAATCCTGCTCTGAAGCCAGCATCACCCTAATATCCAAACCAGTTAAAGACAACACAATGAAAGAGAATTACTGGCTAATATCCCTTATGAACACAGATGCCAAAATCCTCAACAAAATTCTAGCAAATTGGATCCAGCAGTACATCAGAAAGATCATACACCATGACCAAGCAGGATTTATCCCAGGAATACAAGGATGGTATAATATTCACAAATCAACAAACATGATACATCACATAGATAAGGTGAGAGATAAAAATCACATAGTCATATCAATTGATGCAGAAAAATCATTTGACAAAATCCAACACCCTTTTTTGATAAAAACTCTCAACAAGGTGGGAATAGAAGGATCATACCTCAACATCATAAAAGCCATACATGATAAACCCAGAGCTAACATTATACTCAATGGGCAAAAACTAAAACCATTTCCCCTAAGAACAGGAACAAGACAGGGATGCCCACTCTCACCTCTCCTGTTCAACATAGTATTGGAAGTAGTCCCTGTTGCAATTAGACAACAAGAAGAAATAAAAGGCATCCAAATTGGAAAAGAAGAAGTATAGCTGTCCTTATTAGCAGATGACATGATACTGTACATAAAAACCCCAAAAGACTCCATCCAAAAAGTAATGGACTTAGAACTTACAGAAGGAGAGACTAAAACAGCAATCCCATTTACCATCGCATGAAAAAAATTAAGATACTTAGTAGTAAACTTAACTAAGGAGGTAAAAGACCTATATGTGGAAAACTACAGGACATGGAAAAAAGAGATAGAGGAAGACGTAAACAGATGGAAGAGAATAGCATGCTCATGGATTAGGAGGATCAACATCATTAAAATGTCCATACTACCCAAAGCAATCTATAGATTCAATGCACTCCCCATTAAAATACCAACAGCATATTTCACAGACCTAGAAAGAACTCTCCAAAGATTCATTTGGAACAAAAAAAGACCACAAATAGCCATAGCAATCTTGAGAAAGAAGAATAAAGTAGGTGGGATCTGAATACCAGATTTCAAGCTATATTACAAGGCAACTGTTCTCAAAACAGCCTGGTACTGGCACAAGAACAGACATATAGACCAATGGAATAGAATAGAAAATCCAGATATCCACCCAAACCACTACACTCAATTAATATTTGACAAAGGAGGCATGAATATACAATGGAGTCAAGACAGTCTCTTCAATAAATGGTGTTGGGAAAATTGGACCGATACATGCAAAAAAAAAAAAAGAAACTAAACGACCAACTTATGCCATATATGAAAATAAACTCCAAATGGATATAGGACTTAAACGTAAGATGGAAATCTATAAAAATACTATCAGAATCCACAGGCAGAAAAATCTCAGACATATCCTGAAGGAACTTCTTCACTGATACTGCTCTTAGGAAACTAACGAGAAAATAAATAAATGTGACTACATCAAAATAAAAAGCTTTTCTACAGCAAAAGAAACCATCAACAACAACAAGAAAGCCTACTTACTGTATGGGAGAACATATTTGCAAATGTTATCCCTGATAAAGGTTTAATCTCCAACATCTACAGCCAACTTATACAACCTAATAAAAGGAAGATAAATGATCCAATAAACACATGGGCAAGGGACCTAAATAGAATCTTTTCCAAAGAAGACAGAAGGAAGGCCAAGAGACATATGAAAACATGATCAAAGTCACTAATTATCTGAGAGATGCAAATCAAAAGGACAATGTGATACCATCTCACACCTGTCAGAATGGCAATCATTAACAAATCAACAAATGACAAATGTTGGGAAGAATGTAGAGAAAAAAGAACCTCATGCACTGCTGGTGGGAATGCAGACTGGTGCAGTAACTGTGGAGAACAATATGGAGTTTCCTCAAAAAAACTAAAAATGAAACTCCCATTTGACCCAGCAATCCCACTCTTAGGAATATATC
>PVJN01049111.1:0-15354 GCA_004026805.1 Lasiurus borealis
GTACTGAAGGGTCCCAGGTTTGATTCTGCTCAGGGGCATGTACCTTGGTTGCGGGCATATCCCCAGTGGGAGGTGTGCAGGAGGCGGCTGATCCATGTCTCTCTCTCATTGATGTTTCTATCCCTCTCTCCCTCTCCTTTACTCTCTGTAAAAAATCAACTATATATATATATAGTTTGTTTTTTTTAAGAGATGCTTAACAGGTAAGACACATTATTCTTTGATCTCAAATACTAACCCAATTGCTCTGAGAGTGCCAATGGATACTCATTTGTGGAACTAGCTTGACTTGGTTTTGCAGATTTCTCCTTTTTGAAAATTGCAATTGGTTATCCAAAGAGTAAGACACAGAGTTGAAGAAACCATTATTGTTTCTTGGAAATACAGAACTCCTGCAATTCAGATTTTTCTGGAAATGCTATTAGTCAATTACTTTGACTTACAGTTTAGAAGAACTCTTTATAATCCATGATGACAGTAAAACATACTTGACAAAAATTTTCATGTTGACCATATGGGATTTCTTTGAGTCCATTCCAAACATCTGACACATGTTTGCTGTTCATTTTTGCCTCTAGATTATGTTGGATGTCTTAACAAAGTGGAGACAGAAAACCCTGATGTTAATGGAGTTTCAGATTTAACTATTGAAGATGCTATAGCCCCCAATATATATGAAGTCATGGCTTAAAAGGAGATATTAAAGGATGTGTCTGCTCATGGGACAAATTAGTAGTGATATGAAAAGGGCTGTAAAATGGGTTGTGTTTCAGCGCTGTTTTGCTACATACCAGCCCTCTTTCTAGAAACTCTCTCTTGCCTTGTTAACTTCAGTGTATACCCTTTCCTATTCTCCAATTCTGCCTCATATCTTTTCTCACTAGATCATCATCCCACCGATGTCTAATAAGCTTTGGTAAAGTTCTATTTGTAATCTACTGCTTTTCTACTTCCATTGTTTCAACTGTCAACTTATTTGAACAAAACTCTCAGATCCCTACCTCTAGCTGTTGCCTCTATCCTGAATGTCAGGCATGTTCACTGGACGTCTCTGTATGAATGACACAGAAATTTCTCAAACTTGACATGCCCCAAACCAAAGTCATCATCTTTCACTCTTCTGCTCAAACTTGCCTCCTCTCGCTGCCTTTCCATTGGGTTGAAGACTCACACTCTATCCGTCTACCTGAGCCAGAAAACTGAGGCTTGGTCTCTGTACCTGCCCACTTTCAGGTTCTGTTTATTCTGCTCATTCAGTTTGCAAATCCTTATGCTTCTCTCTGTGCCTAGGGTTCCTGCCCTAGTCAGGTCTTATCGTCCTGTTTCTAGACTGGAGAAATGTCTTCATAGTTGAGCTGTCAGTTCTCAGCTTCCCTCACCCTCCATTTTTAAATTTTATTTGGGGCCAGAACTATTTCACTTAGTAGAAGTTGTGATCTTATCATTTGCCTGCTCGGAAATCCTTGGCGAGATCCCTACTGACTAATCAGGATACAACTGAAACTTCATATCCTGACATCTGCCTCTTTTTATCTATCCCCACTGAGCCTGGCACATGGTAGAGCCTGATGAATAAATTAATAACGAATAAAGGAATGATGGAATGAACAAATGACTGAATGGGTATTGAGCCAGCTGCACATATATATGTCTCATGCTGCTGATGAGTGAAATTCTATTTAATATGTCATTTTGGGGAAGTTTTTCATGACTATCCAGACCTCTCCATTTGTGATATTGGGGCATTCTGTTCACTCTGCGGGCATAGCAGTTAGTATACTAGTAAGTCGTGGTTATTAACATTGGTGCTGGGTGTTCATAGAGTGTGTAACCCTTTATGACAATGAAGACTCAGCCCCCAACACAAAGCCCAACACACATAGGAAGTCAGTTCGCTTCTGAATTCTCACCACCACTGATTTCTTTCAGCCTCATTATATTTCTCCTGAAGTTCTACAATAGCTTCATAAGTGCTTTCCTACCTCCATTCTTTCCCAAATCTACTCTATCCAGCCCTCTAGATTAATCCTTTTGTTTTGAATATGGAAAGTTTGCAGAAATTCCAAAACATGGATGGAATTAGGGGCTAACCTTGATTTAGAAGTTGTTGCCTTCTTTAAATGCTGAAGTTTTTTTCTTTTTTGGTGACTTTGATCATTTTAGAGTTTTAAGCAACCTAGGTTACAAAATAAATGTGGGGTAAGGCCAAAGTAGGTTTATAGCTCATATACAAAATAATACAATAATAAATAATAATGTAAGAATAAACTGCATTTTGTGTATCCACAACTATAAACCTACTCTTCCCCACCCTGTAGAATATCATTCAGTGAAATACAGGAGATTTTTCAGTAAAGTTTAGCTTCTTCACCATTGCTTGGTATTTGTTCTTTGAGAGTAAATATAGAGTCAGAAAGAACTGTTCAGGAAGGGGAAGGAGACATGTATTAGCCTAACATTAACTTAACCAGAGGCCTGGCGCATGAAATTTGTGCATAGGTAGGGTCCCTCGGGCTGATCTTCCTCTGCTGCCGGCAGCCAGCCCTGACCCCCTCCCCCTCCACTTCTCCCCCACCACCATTGCTGGTTGCCCTCTTGTGTGACCAGTGGGGTAATCTGGGCCCCACTTGCTCATACCCACCTTGCCTGGCACCACCTGTGTCTGCTGCCACCCATTCCCTATAGACTGCTTGAAGCATGCTGGCTAGGAGGAGGGAATGGGAGGTTAGCCAGCAGGCCCCAATCAGGTGATCAGTGCCTGCAGGCTGGGGGCAGCTCCTGCATTGAGTGTCTGTCCCCTGGTGGTCAGTGCTCATAATAGCTACTGGTTGTTCCTCAGTCCAGTCGATTTGCATATTATAGATAGATAGATAGATAGATAGATAGATAGATAATTCAATATTTTCCCTGCTAACCAGAGTCTTGGAAACCACCTGAGTTGTATCAAGTCCATACAGTTATTACAGTTTGACTAGGTTTTCTTCATGCGCACAAAAAGTCTGCATATGGCAGAAACCATTGACTGGACATTGTTACCAGAGCTGTGGTCTGCAAAGCAGCTCCATAAGTCTGAGACTTGAGAAAAGGAAAGAGAGGAGAGAAACACCAGCCAAACCAAAGTGCTTCTGCTGCTGCTGCAGATGCCTCTGTTAATTGAAATTGCTTATTACTTCGCTCTCTTTCAAAAGTGCGTTGGGGGATACTATTGTCTTCCTATTTCCTAAATCAGGCCCTGCCACCAGTGACTGGACAAGGCAGGCATCCCATCAGGCAGCCTATTACCTGAGAGCAGGCATCTAGTTTCCTGTTAGAAGCAGACAGTTCTCCTGGGATTTAACCTTCTTTTCAAAGCCTGAACCACTTCGGTAGGATGAATGTGGTCCTAATAATGCTGGCAAGTCACCTGTGGCTTGCAAGGTACTTAATGCTTATTAACTCATTAATCCTCTCCATGAATGCCGTGAGGAAGATAGATGTCAAGTCCTTTTTTTTTCCTTCCAAGGGCTGTGAGTTGGAAGCACAGACATGCACAGGCTATTGGGGTGTATCCGTAGCAAATCCTGGGAAGTGACCCAAACATGATGAGGTATAGGAAACCAACATTTAGCAGCCGAATCTCCCCTCTCCTTCCCCCATAATTCCAAAATGTCTCTCCATTCTACAGCCACCAATCAGAAGTTCTCATTGGGTAGATTTAACAGGAAACATTGGCTGGGAAAAAAAATAGAGCAACTAATATATGTTTGGTTGGATGGGGAAAGATGCTTATAATATTAAGACATGATGCATAATTTGGATTTGTTTTCCCAAATTTAACATGTTTGTCAATTTTTTGAGTCTCCTGTTTATCTGTGGAGTAAGGGTTTGCTTAACCAACTTTTTTATCCTAATTACCTTAAAAACATAGGAATAAAACCGTGACAGGTGCTTTTCAAGGGACACAGTCTCTGGCTTCCAGAAAGTTCTATCCTCCCCCATTCTAAATCTGAGTGGTAGAAATGTATCCTAGTTGAAGGTTGATCTTGGATGGTTATAACTGAATTACAGTTTATAGCTGCTATGATTTCTACTTGCAGTTAAGAGCCTCGTTTCTGTTCCTTAGCACTATAGATTAAGGGTGATTTCTGAGGATCTGCCCAGCCTTAGAACCTGCCTTTAACTGACATGCCTCTCAGGAACTGGATTGCATCTTATTTTTTAAAATATATTTTATTGACTTTTTTTTTACATAGAGAAAGGGAGAAGGATAGAGAGTTAGAAATATCGATGAGGGAGAAACATTGATCAGCTGCCAAAGTACATGCCCTTGACTGAATCGAACCTCGGATCCCTTCAGTCCACAGGTTCTATCCACTGAGCCAAACCGGTCAGGGCTGAATTGCATCTTATTTTCCTAATGAAGTATGCAGGGCCCAAGGATAGGCAGAGTGTTTACTCATTCATGTGAGCATTCACTCATTTAGCAAGAACTTCTTTATTACCCACCACATGACAACAACATGCTGCACTTCCAGGGATTCTGAAATAACTAGGCTGATGAGGAAGAGCAAGGGGCCATTTAGGCTTGGGTTTCATATTCTTAAAGACCTCAGATTGAGATTCCTCACATTGTCCCTGAGGGAAGTTTTATTTTGGTTGTAAATACAGGTAATTTGTGAAATATAAGCATTTAACAATGTACTAGAGTTTTGGTAATTCTGTTTTAGTAGTTCTTAATTTCATAACATACTGGGAATTTCAAATGTGGAAGTGACCTGGCCCCCTTACCCCTCTGAGAGTTTGTAGAAAAGGCTAAGATACCCGCCTTGAGTATCTCACCCCACAGGAGATCAGGCACCCTCCCCCCTAAGAAAGAAAGAAGGTGGTATGCCCGGGTAAAAGGGCATCTCCATGGAATATAAATGTTGGAAGGGGCTGGACACATTACCCCCTCCTGTGTCGTTCAGGGGACTAGATCTCAAAAGGTGCAGCTCATCCTAAAGTCCTGCAGGCAGTTGGTTTATGACCCAATGAGACTAGAATGGTGGTTTCTTAATCTATGGTTCTCTGCCCTTGCTTTCACAGAGTGGAACCTCGACATAGATACTAATTTTACCTGGTTCCATCCTTCCAGCATCATCATTCCTTAGGACATAAACCAACTTCAGTTTCTCCCCTCCCCTCCCCTCCTCTCCTCTCCTTCCTTCCTCTCTCCTTCCTTCCTTTTTCTCTCTCCCTCCCTCTCTTCCTCCGTTTTCCCTCTGTTCTTCTCTCTCTCTCTCTTTCTCTCTCTCTCTCTCTCTCTCTCTCTCTCTCTTTCTCTCTCTCTCTCCTCCCTTCCTCTTCTCTTTCTCTCTCATATTCTTTTTTTTTTATGAAAACATCCTGGTTTATACTTTCTACTAGTGCCTTCTTGCTATACTACTGCATTATTCCTACCAACAATAGAAGGTTGGCCCACATCAAAAGCAGAACATTTGGTTTCAGTCAGAACAATATTTGTGTTGTGAGCTTTGATCTCGGCTCTCCTGCCTGGGGCAGAGCAGGATTTCACCATAGCAGTGAACTCAAGGCCATGTGTTCGCTCTGGAGCTGGGATCGCCAGGATGCGTGGCCTGTTGCGGGATGAATATTATTTGGACTAAAAGTCTGCAACCAGTTGTTTTTTTTTAAGTAAATCTCACATGAAGAAGACAGAGGGGAGAAAAAATCAAAATAAGCAAGTCCCTTATCCCTCCAAAACAGAAAAAGATAAACTAAACTACAATGACAATTTACCTGCCTCATTCTGATCTTTTTCTTTCTCTTTGGGACTTAAAGACAATATAGCTAAAGTTTAACTCCTTATTTTCCCTG
The DNA here is from genome assembly GCA_004026805.1 of Lasiurus borealis. NCBI lineage: Eukaryota > Metazoa > Chordata > Mammalia > Chiroptera > Vespertilionidae > Lasiurus > Lasiurus borealis. Next base: position 5,836 of record PVJN01049111.1, read on the forward strand.
GAGTCCCAGGATTATCTTTGAGCTGCCTCATGAATAGCATCACTCACTGTGTCAAAGGCTTTTCAAACTCAATGTGCTGATACTGAATGCATCATTTCTGCCTCAGAACCAGCTCCTGCTCTTCAGGTTTCATAACCTGCCACCAGGCTCAAGAGCTAGAAACCTTGGATTCATCCTACATGCCTTTCTATCACTCAGGTGTTCTGTCAATTCTACTGCCCAGATACCTGTGAATCCAATTACTGCCTCCCCTCCACTCCCGGCTCCGCATGGCTGCCAGGGAGATCTGTCTAAAATGCAAACCTGACTGTGTCATTCTCCTTTTTCAAAGCCTCTGAGGATCCCCAGAGCTCAGAGGATCATACACACACCCTCACATATGGTCATGCACATTCCCGCTGCAGCCCTGTGATAACTACCCCCCCCCCCCGGCACCCACCCTGGATGTCTGACCACGCCTTCCTGGGGCATGCTTGTGAATGCCTTTCTTGGCTCCAGAGTGGAACACACCACCTGAAATATCTCTTTTAAAAAATATTGATTTTAGAGAGAAAGGGAGGAGAGTTAGAAATATCAATGATGAGAGAGAATCATTGATCAGCTGCCTCCTGGGAACCTAGCCCACAACCTGGGCATGTGTCCTGACTAGGAATTGAACCCTGACCTCCTGGTTCATAGATCTACACTCAATAACTGAGCCAAGCTAACTGGGCTGGAATATCTTTTTACAACTGATCAGATCTTATTCTTTCTTCTAGATTCAGCTCAACACTTTCCCCTTCTGTCTATTCTGAGGACTCCCAATTAGTTAGTGACTTCATCCTTTTACCTGGCATATGGCTTACTAGAAAGGGCATGGACTTTGGAGTCAGGTCAAATGAATCTTGAGAATTCATTCTACTTTGTCTCTCACATGCCTCATCTATAACATTGACACAGGGCCAACATCATTCATAGAATCATTGAGAGGATTAAACAAAATAGCAGTTTCCAGGGAAATGTTAGTTTCTTTCCTCCAGCAAATTGTAGAAATAAGCAGAGTGATTCAAGAATATGGCCCTGAACCCAAAACGTGTGTCTTTAAAGCCCAGCCCCACTATTTATTTATACCAGTGACCTTAAACACAGACATTTGCTTGAGCAAATCACTCATTTCATTGTCCTCATGGGTATGATTATAGCACCTACTTCATAAGGTGCCTTGGGATATTCAATAATGGGAATATTCAGTGTTCCAATGAGATAACTATAAAGTAAACATGTTTGGCACATAGTAATCCCCTAATTAATGTTGGCTGTAATCATCTCTTTGCCCCCACACTTAACATTCTTTGTCATAGTTATTGGTCACATGGATTTTCCCCTATTTCCTGGAGGATTGCTAAAGGACCAGACAGCTTTACTCACACCCATATTCTCAACCACTCCAATGAAAAGGAATGAGCAATCAGAAGTTGTTTCTTCAGGTCGAGAGAGCCTTAGGTCTGTACATGATCTGGGCTTCTTCCAGGATATCACTATTCTCCTATCCATGCCTTTTAGGACTCATTCAAAATAGGCTCCTCTAAGAAGCTTTCTCCATATTATCCCAAATCCATTCAGATATCGCCTTTAGATCTCACCTTCTCCTTTAGATCTCAGTTCCTACTGCTTGATTAGGTTTTAAAGAAATCATTCTTATTTTGCATGAGTATCTCCTGTGGGTTTGTGGGAATGATGGGGACCGCCTTCTTCCCTGGTCTGTGAGTGATGTTGCTACCAGAAACAATGGCACCCATGTGGTGCTTTTAATGAAAGCTGTTACTATCAGGGTGCCTCTAATTTTTTTTCTAGTTCCCTTACTCCTTTTTCTCTTCCCATTCCCTCCAAGGACCCTTCCATCCTTGAATGAATGCTGGTGGTCACAGCTTTAGACCAAAGAACTTCCTTTTTTTTTTTTTTTGCTCTGGACCCACATCTCTAAGTTTATGGGCGATTTTCTCCTTGATCCTGTCTGGGGCTGGCATACACAGTTTTGGATGTTCCCCACCCTTCTTATTTCCTTATTGTTGACACTGGTGGTATTGGATGCCAGGAGACATTGATGCCTTTTTTGTTGTACTCTACATTAAATTTTAAAAGTGTGCCCCTCACCTCATCTCTGAGAGGATTCCTGACAGATATAGGACAGGGATAAAACATGTATTGTTACCCAAAAGAAGCCATGAGAACAGCATATTTTGGAAGATTTCTGTTCATAGGGCTAAATTCTGTTATAAATTTGTTTAGAGAGCTTGATGAAAGCTCTATGTTTGGGGTCAATTTTCAAGGAAAAGATGGTTTGGGTTTATTTTGTTTTTAGCATATTTACCCATTGTTTTCAACTCAGACCCTTGAGTTGAAAATGACTACTAGAAAGAAATCTTAGCATATTCCACTTGCATTTACACAATCTTGGTTTTCTTCACTTTATTTCAGCAAAGAAATTTAGACACTTGTGACTTAATACAAATTACTTAGACATCTCCCCCTCTACATCTCTCCTTTACTTATTTTCATACAAATGCAGAAATTTTTCAGGTGCATTTTTCTAAAGAATAACCGTTTCTCCACCTTTTGAGTAACAGAAATAATAGAGACTAAAAGAGAAGATCACCCAGGGTTTTCTTTAATTCTATAAATTCTGATCTTCTTTTATCTCATTCTCAGGATTCTCAGATTCTAACTTTTGACTGGGTCCCTGGGCCTTTCTCTTTTCCCAAAACCTTGTTCACCTCCCTGTGGGACAGAGCAGTTTCCTTTCTTAGGGCTGCTGGGCTGCTGACCCCATTCTGTTCCAGCCACAGATCCTCAGCTGTCCAATCTGCCTGACTTCCTCACATGACTTCTGCCACCCTTCCATTGAATGAACGACCTGAAAATAGTCGATCCAAAGTGACTCTTCCTGTTAACGTTATTCTAAGGTTATTATTCCATAAATTTGCCTGTCTTTCCCATTCCCAAATAAATTTAAGTGTAGAAAAAGATTGGTACCAGAAATAAACTACTTAAGAAAATAAACATGGTCCATTTAAGTTAGAGATTTCATAGTTAAGAGTCTGTGTTTTAAGGCATTTCTTGCACACAAGATTTATATCCTCTGTTCTAATATCGAAAGCTAAATGGTTATAAGGTCTAATATTTCAATAAGCACTCAAACTAAGAAAATATTATTATTATTATTATTATTATTAATCCTCACCTGAGGTTATGTTTTTATTGATTTTAGAGAAAGTCAAATAAAGGAGAGGTATATAGAGAGAAACATCAATGCGAGAGAGGAACACTGATCACATCGATGATTTGCTTCCAGTACTCGTCCTGACTTGGGATGGAACATGCACCATGGGTATGTGCCAGGAGTTGAACCCGTGGCTGAACCCACAGTCCTTTGGTGCATGGCACAACCAACTGAACCACACTGGCCAGATGAAATGCCCTATTATTAAGTATGACTCATATCATGAAGGCGGAGATAGATGTAGGGAATGAGGTGAGAGAAATTACGAAAAGGGTTCACACCGACATCATTCTCTGCAAAGTGAATGTGGTTGTTTCTTGTGTCTGTGTCCATCCCTTCACCAGGATCAATATCTGTTGGGAGAAGAAGCTACCTGACAATGTACAATTAACAGGAACAGGCATCCAATAGTGATTACTGTAGAGGCAGATATTAAAATGATAGAAAAGACAGCTAGGGTGCCTTTTCCCATAAAATACAGTGTCTGGTTATAACCCACTGCCCACTCATTAGTGAGAACAATTCTGTGTAGTTAAGAGAGCACCTGGCTAGGAGTGCAGATCTATTTCTGTCATAGGTCCTGCCCCACAACACATTTGTTATATGAGTTGGGTAAAGCACATGATAATAACATCAAGTTTAGGAATATATTGAGCATTCTGTTAGGCATTTTTTATGCTATGCTGCCAAAGCTTAATAATTTATAAAGGAAGTATTAACTCTCTCTTGCAATTCAAGGTGGATGTACTCATCTGAGCAGTCTTTATTTAGTTGCAGTCCAATCATAAAGCATCTGAAGTCTTTACTCACATGTCTGCAACCTGGGCTGGCTGGCTGGGCCAGATGAGGATTCTTTCTGCAGCCTCTCCCTGTGGCTAGCTTGGGCTTCCTGGCAGCATGGCAGCCTCAGAGAGTTGGACTGCTTATAGGGCTGATGGTATGCCCCAGAGTGAGCTTTCCAAGAGGCAGGAAGTGGAAGCTGCCAGTCTCTTAGGCCTAAGCCCAGAAATGCACCACACATCATTTCTGCCACATGCTCTATAGATCAGACCAACCCCAGAGCCCATCTAGATTAAAGAAGAAGAGAAATGGACCCCACTTCTCAATGGGAGCGGGGGGACACAGAATGTGGTGGGATGCCATATGTCAATCATGCTTGGCTTTAGGGTACTGGCACATGGCCAAGGGACTAGTGATTGGTGCTGTTTTGCCTGAACTTGAGCATCATGAGGACAGTGTGTTCCGTGGGAGACTGTGGTATGATCGTGTACAAGTGAGGTTGTCTTAGTCCCAGTTAATAGTTCCTGGCTTGGTTTTCCTCTGCTGTGCAAGTTTCATGGATGGGAGCATCTGCCTTTTTTTTTTCCTAGCCATGCAGTTAGAATATCAAAACAATTACCTGGTGCTTCGGATGATCAACAAGCCAATGGGATGCAGTGTCAGTTAAATAATTCAGGTCCCAGAAAAGAAGCGATGCCTGGCTAGGTTGGGACCATGGTCCCTGAGTGATCCCAGCAGGACGTCTGGGGAAAGAGAGAAGTAGCATCTTTCCTTTCATTCATCTGAGTCTTCATTTATAATTTATCAAGAGTGAGAGAGGTTAGTGTTGGGAATTGCGGAAAGATATAAACTACAGTTCCAAGTATGTTAATAATAATGCCACTGTACTCAAGAAACAACAAAGACTGATAAAAGCCTAGTGATAGCAGAGACTTTTTATTGAGGCACTCTTGTTTTGCACAGAGATGCTAAGTGATTTGCTCAAAATCACACAGTAATGTGGCAGAGCCCACATTTCAACCAAGGTAGTCTAACTACACAGCCTGTGTTCTAAACAACTATACCAGTCGATCTTTCTACTGCCTTTTAGTTTGTTTGTTTTTGCTGTTATTAGCATTTTCAAGATCTACAGAGTGGATAAGCAAGCCAGATAACACACCTAACATCCAAGCTGTTTGTGTTCATGGAAATATATAAGCATGATACGTGCATGAACAGTTTATAGACACTGTACTGTTAAAGAGTACAATGGAGTGGGAAGGCATTTTAGAAGCAGTTTATCCCAGCTTCCCACCCAGTGCAGGGATCCCCAGAGAATCATCATCCTGCTTGGCTTGAACTCTAAGGTCAGGTGAATAAAAATACTAATGGCCAACATAAGAGCTCATGCTAATGACTGCAGTAACTATGGAAACCAACTAGAATACAAAGGACAAGAAATGTTCTTAAAAGAGAATTAAAAAAAAAAAGCACAAGGTAGTGACTAGAGCTGAAAACCCAGATAAATCAGTAAAGGTTGGATAATGGAGGAGTCTGGAGATGAGAGACGTATAAGCATTAAATTTCTGTTCATTTTTAAAACTTTGTTCTAACATTTTTTTTAATTTAGATTAGGTAAATAAGATGTTTTGTGTTTGTGAAAAAACTCTGTGATAACCGTTTGTATAATTAAAAATAGGGTGTCTGTCTTCTAAACGGGAATAGGCTATAAAACTCAGCCTGTACAAAAAAAAGCAGACAAGGAAAAGCAAGGGCACAACAGAACAACAATAAACTTCAAGGTGTATGCAATATAGCAAATACACAGGGTTAAATTTGTCTATTGAAGCATTTAACATTTGAAAGTTGATTATGAAGCAATATGTAGTAATTTGCATTCATTACCCAATGAATAAAAATTCTCCTATCAATTACTGCATTGTACAGTATTTTACTAGTTAATATCTTCTATAATTAATTGCCTTGAAGACAGACTTTATGTCTTATCCACTTTGGCACTGACAGTGTAGAGTTAGTGTTCAAATATGTGTTAAATTATTTAATACTAAAAAGATAATAAGTGCATAACAATATGAGAAAAATAGCTTTTAATCAAGAGACTGGGTGGTTTCAATGGTATAATCAATGGTGAAGATAATAGATTAGAAACTTTATATGCCAAAGAGCATCCCTATAAAATGCTGGGAACAAAAACTCAGAAATACAGAGATAGTTTGTGTTGAGAGTATGAGTTTTGTAATAAGTCATACCTGGATTTGATTGTGGCTTTGATATTTATTAGCTTGGACCAATTATTTATCTTTCTTAACTCTCAATTTCATCATTTGCAAAAATGGGAACAATCTGCTTGTTGTAAGGATTGAGTGATGGAATGTAAGTAAAATACTAGCCCACAGCAGTCAGCCTTCCCTCCCAACAGGCCCTTTAACTTTAAGAAGAGGAAGGAGGGAAGGAAGGAAGGAAGGAAGGAAGGAAGGAAGGAAGGAAGGAAGGAAGGAAGGAAGGAAGGAAGAAGAGGGGGAGGAGGGGAAAGGGGAGAGGGAGCCCTGCTCTCAGTAGTTATTCAGCACTTGGTCAATAAATATCCTGGGTGAGCATCATGTCCTTGCCATTTTCTTAGTCTCTGAATGCCAGTGTAATGCCTTATTAAAGTAGAGATTAAGATGTCTGCTGAATGCTGAATAAATTTTAAAAGGAGTATATCACTTAAGCTCTGTGTGCCTGCTTAGTAACAGAGAGCTGACTATTATAGCTTTAAAAATTAAGATTTCTACCTGGCCAGCATGGCTCAGTAGATGAGCTCTGACTTATGAACGAGGATGTTATGGTTCGATTCTGGTCAGGGCACATGCTTGGGTTGTGGGCTTGGTCCCCAGTGTAGGGTGTGCAACCAATCGATGACTCTCTCTCATCATAGATGATTTTATCTACCTTTTTCTTATGTGAAATTAATTTAAAATATTTTTTAAAAAATTAAGGATTTCTCTTTTTACATAAAGTCCAGACATAGGTGATCAAGTGGTGGTTTTATGAAGTTATTAAGGGCTCAAGTTCCTTATCTCCCTAAATTCTACCAACCTTAGCATTTACCTTTCATGTTCAAGGTCACAGAATGGCTGCTGAAATTCTAGCCATTAAATTCACAATCCAAGTCAAAGGAAGGGGAAGGGCAACAGTGAAAGATGTTTCTTCCACCTAAGTCATTTCTCTTTAAAAGCTCTCTTAGGCCCTAACCAGTTTATCTCAGTGGATAGAGCATCAGCTTGCAATTGAAGGGTCTTGGGTTCGATTCTTATTATGGGCACATGCCCAGGTTATAGACTTGATCCCCAGTAGGGGATGAGAAGGAGGAAAATGATCAATGATTCTCATCATTTTATATATATACTAGTGGCCCGTGCACGAAATTTGTGCACGGTGGGGAGGGAGGGGTATGTCCCTCAGCCCAGCCTGCACACTTTGCAATCTGGGACCCCTCAGGGAATGTTTAGGCCTGTAGGATTGGGCCTAAACTGGCATCACTCTCACAGTCCGAGAACCCTGGCTCTTAAATGCTCACTTGCCTGCCTGCCTGCCTGATCGCCCCTAACCACTCTGCCTGCTAACCTGATCACCCCCAACTGCCCCACCTACCGGCCTGATTGCCCACAACTGCCCTCCCCTGCCAGCCTGATAATCCCTAAATGCCTCTGCCTCGGCCCCACCACCATGGCTTTGTCTGGAAGGACATCTGGGAGGTCTCCTGGTCTAATTAGCATATTACCCTTTTATTAGTATAGATATATTTATTGATTGGTTGACTTCAGAGAGGAAACGCCAAAAATGAGAGAGAATCATTAATCAGCTACCTCCTGCCTGCCCCTTACTAGGCATTGAGCCTGCAACCCAGGCAGGTGACCTTGACCAGAATTGAACCTGGGACTCTTCAATCCATAGACCAATGCTCTATACATTGAGCCAAACCGGCTAGGGCTCTCTCTCATCATTGATGTTTCTAGCTCTCTCTCCCTCTCCTTCCTCTCTGAAATCAATAAAAAGGTCTATTTTTTAAAAAGCTCTCTTAGAACCCCTGACCATAAATTCTGCTTATATCTTATCCCATTCACTACTCCTTATAAGGAATATGGAAAATGTGGTTTTCTCTTTAGCTGGGTATTTAGCCATCCCAAGTAAAAGAAAAGTTCTGTTAGTAAAGAAAGGGAGAATTGATATTCAGGAGGCCACAAACAATCTGTCAGAAAGACTGATGGTTTTCTTGGTTGGGTACTTCATGCTTCACATATGAAACTATACTTATGTTTATTGGTTACTCCTACTGGGCAGGGCTGGGCTGGGGTCCAGAGTGACCATGCTGATTTCTTTTGTGGGTTCTACCTGATATATATTCCCTGAGAGATTTTGGGAGTCACAGGGTAATTAAGATGGTTAGGGATTTTTGAAGGATATTTATTAATTTACTTGACTATTTAAAATATATATAAAGAATTCAATAGTTATAAAAGAAGTACAAGTGAAAAAGGAATTTTCCTTCTCCCCTTAGCTTCCAGTCATTGAGCTCCTTTCTGAGAAGCAACCACTATTGCCAACCACTATTAGGGTTTTGTGGAGATTTCTAGATACAGTCTGCATTTGCATATACATGTGGGTATGTGTTCCAGTTTTTTTTTTTTTTATATATATTTTTTTTTTTCAGAGAGGAAGGGAAAGGGAGAGAGAGATAGAAACATCATGATAAGAGAGAATCATTGATTGGCTGCCTCCTGCATGCCCCATACTGGGGATTGAACCTGCACACCGGGCATGTGCCCTGACTAGGAATCAACCCATGATCTCCCGGTTCATTAATCAACGCCCAACCATTGAGCCATGCGGGTTGGGCTGTTATCTAAATTATTTATTTTGCTCATCTAATCAATGAGAAGAAAAACATTGTAGCTTTGATTTGCATTTCACTTATTTAAAGTTGAGTATCATGTTGTAGATTGAAGAGCCTTTTTCTGTTTCTATTTTTTCCCTCTCATTTTTGTAGGGTTGAAGAACTCTTCTAGGTGTTCTTTGTAAAAAAGAAAAAGAAAAAAAATTTGCCTCTCCTTAGTGGCAGATATGTTTTTTTTCCATTTGTCTTTTGACTTTAATGGTATTTTTATGCAGAAATTTAAAAAATGCTTACATAATCAAATTTACTAATTTTTTTTTCCTTAAGTGAAATTCAGGTTTATGCCATATGTAAAAAGGCCTTCCTTACTTCACAATTACTTTTAAAGGTCATTCTTCCTTTGACATATTTGGTTCCATTATATAAGTTTATATCATGATCCATCTGGTTTACTTTGTTGAAGATGCATTGTTTTAAAATGACCTACACATTTATGTACTAAAAACAGTCTGTACTAATAATATCCCTTTGGTGTCTGAAAAATAAATATAGGAAGACCAGAAACTAGCTCTAATAACAGCCCAGTGGTTGTAGAAAAGAAGTG
>PVJN01049112.1:0-15350 GCA_004026805.1 Lasiurus borealis
ATAAATGGTGATGGGAAAATTGGACAGATACATGCAAAAAATTGAAACTGGACCACCAACTTACACCAAATACAAAAATAAACTCAAAATGGATACAGGACTTAAACATCAGATGGGAAACCATAAAAATACTAGAGGAATTCACAGGCAGCACAATCTCAGACATATGCCGAAAGAACTTCTTCACTGATACTGCTCCAAAGGCAATGGAAGCTAAAGAAAAAATAAACAAATGGGACTACATCAAAATAAACAGCTTTTGCACAGCAAAAGAAACCATCAACAAAACAACAAGAAAGATCACTGTATGGGAAAACATATTTGCAAATGCTATCACTGATAAAGGTTTAATTTCCAAAATCTATAGCCAACTTATACAACTTAATAAAAGGAAGATGAACGATCCAATAAAAAAATAGGCAACAGACCTAAATAGAACCTTTTTGAAAGACGACAGAAGGAAGGCCAAGAGACACATGAAAACATGTTCCAAGTCACTAATCATCTGAGAGATGCAAATCAAAACGACAATGCGGTACCAACTTACACCTGTCAGAATGGCAATCATCAACAAATCAACAAATGACAAGTGTTGGCGAGGATGTGGAGAAAAAGGAACCCTTGTGCACTGTTGGTGGGAATGCAGACTGGTGCAGCCACTGTGGAGAACAATATGGAGTTTCCTCAAAAAACTAAAAATTGGTCTCCCATTTGACCCTGTAATCCCACTCTTAGGAATTTATCCTAAGAAATTACAAACACCAATCAGAAAGGATTGATGCACCCCTACGTTCATAGCAGCACAATTTAAAATAGCTACAATTTGGAAACAGCCTAGGTGCCCGCCAGCAGATGAGTGGATCAGAAAACTGTGGTACATCTACACAATGGAATTCTATGCTGCCATTTAAAAGAAGGAATTCTTACCATTTGCAGCAACCTGGTTGGAACTGGAGAGCCTTATGCTTAGTGAAATAAGCCAGTCAATGAAGGAGAAGCATCACATGATCTCACTCATTTGTGGATAGTAAACAACATTATAAACTGATGAACAAAAGGATAGATACAGAGACAGTGAAGCTTCAAACAGACTGTGAAATTATAGCAGGAAGATTAAAGTTAGGCGAGGTAGATAAGAGATCAATCAAAGGACTTGTATGCATGCATATAAGCATAACCAATGAACATAGACACTGGGGGGTTGGAGTATGCCCGGAGGGAGGAGGGGCAATGGGGAGATATGTATAAAAAAATTTAATTTTTTAAAAAAATACAATAAATAAATAAAATACCAATACCATATTTCACAGATCTAGAACAAAAATTTCAAATATTTATATGGAATCAAAAAAGATCCTGAATAGGTGCACCAACATTGGGAAAGAAAAACAAATTTGGAGAAATTAAAACACCAGATTTCAAATTACTAGTATGATCAAAAGTCACCATAATCAAAACAGCATGGCACTGGCACAAGAACAGGCATATAGACCAATGAGACCGAACAGAGACCCCAGATATTGACCCAAGCCATTATACTCAATTAATATTTGACAAAGAGGCACGAGCATACAATGGAGTCAAAACAGTCTCTTCAATAAATGGTGTTGGGAAAATTGGACAGATACATGCAAAAAGATGAAACTTGACTACCAACTTATACCATTCACAAAAATAAACTCAAAATGGATAAAAGACATAAGTGTAAATCCTGAAACCAAAAAAGTCCTAGAAGAAACCATAGGCAGCAAAATCTCAGACATATCTTGTAGCAATATGTTTACTGATACATCTTCTAATGCAAAGGAAACTAAGGAGAAAATAAATAAATGAGACTACATCAAAATAACATACTTTTGCACAGCAAAAAGAACCATCAACAAAACGAAAAGGAAGCCCACTGTATGTGAGTACATATATGTCAATGCTACATCTGATAGGGCTTAATTTCCAAAGTACTGTATATAAGGAATTCATACAACTTAACAAAAGAAAGAAAAAGAATCCAATTTAAAAATGAAGGTAAATAGACACTTCTCCAAAGTGGACATTCAGATGGCCAAGAGACACATGAAAAGATGTTCAGTCATTGATCATCAAAGATGCCAAATAAAAGGACAATGCAGTATCATACCTGTCAGAATGGCTACAATCAACAAATCAATGAAGGACAAGTGCTGGCGAGGATGTGGAGAAAAGGGAATGCTAGTGCACTGCTGGTGGAAATGCAGACTGGTACAGTCATTATGGAAAATAGTATGGAGTTTCCTCAAAAAATTTAATAATGAAACTCCCATTTGACCCAGTGACCCCACTTCCAGGAATATATTCTAAGTAAACTAAAACACCAGTCAGAAAGAATATATGCACTTCTATGTTCATAGCAGCACTGTTTACAATAGCTAAGATCTGGAAACAGCCTAATTGCCCATTAGCAGATGAGTGGATAAAAAAAAGTGTGGCTCATTTATACCATGGAATACTAGGCAGCTGTAAAACAGAAGAATCTCTTATGCTTTTAGACAGCATGGAGGGACCTGGAGACTATTGTGTGAAGTCAGAAAAATAAGTCAGTCAGAGAAAGACAAATAGAGTGGTACCTCCAGATAGGAGTTTAATTCCTTCCATAACCTTGCTCATATAACAAGTTGCTCATATCTCAAAGCAAATTTTCCTATTGAAATAAATTGAAATGCTGTTAATCCGTTCCAGCCCCCAAAATGCCACCCCAGTTGTTCTTGTTATGTGTTTTTGAATAAGAAAAATGTATTTATAAATGAGAAATATTATATAAAAACATAATAAAAGAGAATGTAAAGGAATAAACTGGTTTTATAAAGTGTATTTACCTACTCATTACACTCTTAATACTACACTTTATCCCTAAACTGAATGTAACTTAACTAATCTTCACTGAACTTAATTGCTACTGGTCTTTGCATTTTTGGCCGATTTCAAAAAAAAGTGTCCAACGAGGTTTGCCTCTTCCTCCCTTTCAGAATGTTTCTGAAATGGGTGAGGCAAGTTTCATTGAACAGCTCCAATGCACGACCAGTAGCAACTTTTTTGGGGTGTTTCTTTTCCACGAAGTGTGACACCCTCTCCTGTCCTGACCCGCGGGTTAAGTCAATGAGGACCTTAGAGGGGGAGTGGGTATGAAAAGGACAAGAGACACAAGGAATGGAGACAAGACAAAGTTCTGATCAAGTCTCATTTATTCAGCAGTAGATGGGGGTATTTATGGGGAGAAGGAGGAATGAGGAAGTTAGCGAAAATTCCTAGCCCTAAGGCCAATCGCCTGGCTTTCGGGAGATAGGGAAAGAGATAGGGTTTGGGGTAATAGAAACCTAGCCTGAGGTTAGTGCTAATGTGGCTGGAGCTTACTACAAAATGGCTATCAAGCACAACAAGTTTCCCACACTCTCCCACATTCCTAAGATCTCCTTTATCTCACTTGTAGAGATCTCTTCCACCTCTGGCTCCTCCTCAAAACCAATTTCTTGGAGAACCTCCGCATGTTGCTGAGACTGCAAATCTTGTAACTCCTCCATGGTGAGTTCCAGAGAGTGCTCCTTGATGAGCTCATTCATGTCTCTCTCATCCACCTCCAGGCCCATAGATTTTCCCAGAGACCCTGTCTCCTCCTCCACTGGCACCTCGGGTTCAAATCCTTCTAAGGTCCTTTCAGCTACGGCCTCAGGCCACAGCTTCATCCATGCAGAGGTCAAAGTCCTCTTTGTAACACCCACCCAGGCTTGATCAATAATTCTGAGGCATATCACGATGTTAAAGTGGTTCTTCCAGAACTCTCGAAGGGTGAGGTTTGTGTTCTCCATCACCTCAAAGCAGTGCGGGAACAGGTGCTTGATGTACCGCTTTTTAAAATTAGAAATCACCTCCTGATCCATGGGCTGCAGGATAGGAGTGGTGTTGGGAGGTAGGTAGACAACCTTTATAAACTTGAACTCTTCAAGGAGTTTATCTTCGAGGTTCGGTGGGTGAGCAGGGGCATTGTCGGGGATGTGGAGGGCTTGCATGGTTAGGTAGTTTTCCTGTAGATATTTCTTAACAGAAGTGCCGAAAACCAAGTTTTCCCACTCCACAAAGAACTGCCTGGTGACCCATGCCTTCGGGTTTGCCCTCCACATAACTTGCAGTTTATCTTTTAAAATCTTATGTGACTTAAAGACTTTGGGGTTTTCCGAATGGTATATGAGCAGAGGCTTGATCTTGCAGTCGTCACTCGCATTGGCCCACAGTGCAAGAGTTAGCCTATCCTCATGGGTTTGTGGCCTGGCATCGCCTTCTCCTCTGTTGTTATATAAGTCCTATTCGGCATCTTCTTCCAGAAAAGCCCTGTCTTGTCAGAGTTGAAGACTTGCTGGGGGATATATGCTTTGGCTTCTATAAATTCGGAAAAAGTTTTAAGGTCATCCTCAGCTGCCTTCACATCCGAACTTGCCGCCTCACAGTGCCTGATGATGGAGTGAATGCCGGAGCTTTCTCTGAAGTTATCAAACCAGCCTCTATTGGCTTTAAATGAGTCTTTCGATGCTTCGTCCATGGAAGTGCGTGGGGTCTGCTCCAGCAAATCACCGTAAATCGCTTGCTCCTTCTGGCATATGATGTCCTCTGTTAATGTATCTCATTTAAGCTGCTTTTCCATCACCCACACCATCAGTAGATTCTCCATCTTTTCATGGAGAGAGCTACAGAGCTTAGAAATTATTATAACGCCCTTAGCTGGTGTTATACCCTTTATGGACTCCTTCTGTTTAAGCACAGTGCATATCGTTGAAGTACTACGCCCGTACTGCCTCGCCAAGTCAGCCACTCGCACACCTTGCTCATATTTTTCTATGATTTCACGCTTTAATTCAATAGACATCATCCTCTTCTGAGCACTGACCTTTCCACTCGTTTTCTTCGGACCCATGGTTATAAAAAGAAATGTGATAAAGTATGTAAATGCACAAAAGATGCTTCGACAATGAGGTAAACAAGCACACTGACTGAGGCGTGGGAAACTATGAGATACTCAAGTCGTGGTAAACTGGTGGGTCACGTGCAGCCAGCTGATCCGCCCAATTACACGTATCTCAAATGTTGCTCGTATTTCAAAGCAAAAAATCGCTAGCTTGATGGCTTGTATCTCAAAAATCTCATATGTTAGAGCACTCATACCTCGAGGTACCACTGTATCACATGGTCACATTCATATGTGGAATAAACTGGTGAATGGAGTGGATCCAGAGACATGGAAGCATAGAAAAGAATGTGGAATCTCAGAGGGATGGGAGGCGAAGGTTGGTGGGTGGGAAGTAATCAACCAAGATCCTTGCATGGCCCATGGCCACAGACAATGGGGTGGGGAGGGGATAGAGAGGGGGGCGATGGTAAGATGCAAGGGGTTAATGGTAGGATAAAATAGACACATGTTGCCGAGACCGATTTGGCTCAGTGGATAGAGCGTCGGCTTGTGGACTAAAAGGTCCCAGGTTCGGTTCCGGTCGGGGGCATGTACCATGCTTGAGGGCACATCTCCACTGTGGAGCGTGCAGGAGGTGGCTGATCGATGTCTCTCTCTCATCGATGTTTCTGACTTTCTATCTCTCTCCTTTCCTCTCTGTAAAAACTCAATAAAATATATTAAAAAAAAATAGACACATGTAATACTTTCAACAATAAATAATTATTTGTTTAATTTAAATTTTAAAAAGGATTTAAAAAACAGTATGAAAGATTAATGAAACCAAGAACTGGTTCTTTGAAATATTAAAAAATAATACATTTTTAACCATATTAATCAATAAGAAAAAGATTGAAGACCCCAAAAAAATAAAATCAGAAATGACAGCTGGCACCGTAGATATACAAAAGATTATAAGAGAATATTATTAACCATTATTGCTAACAAATTGGACAATGTGGAAGAAACAGATATAATCTTAAAAACATACAACCTTCTAAGACTGAATCAAGAAGAAACAGAAAACCTAAACAGACTGGTAACTATTAATGAAATAGAATCAGAAAATTTCAACCAAGTCTGAAACCAGATAGCTTCATAGGTGAATATTTAACAAATTTTCAATAAAGAATTAAAAACTATCCTACTCAAACTATTCCAAAAAGTTCAAGAGGAGGTAAGACTCCTAACTCCATTTTATGAGGCCACCATTACCCTATTCCAAAACCAGACAAGAACGCTACCAAAAAAATAAATCACATGCCAATATCCCTGATGAACATAGATGCAAAAATTCTCAACAAAATATTAGCAAACCAAGTTTAGCAATACATTTAAAAGATTACACATCACGATCAAATAGGACTTATTCCTGGGATGCAGGGTGATTTCAATATCCACACTCAATTAATGTGATACACCACATAAACATAATGAAGAATAAAAATCATATGATTATATCAATAGATGAAGAAAAATCATTTCACATAATCCAGCATTTATTTGATAAAAACTCTCAGCAAAATGGGAATAGAGGGAATATACCACAACATAATAAATGCCAGATATGACAAATCCACAGCTAACATGTTACTCAATGGAAAAATGCTGAAATCATTTTTCTTAAATCATTTTCACCACTTTTATTCAGGATGGTACTATAAGTCCTAGCCACAGGAAAAAGAAATAAAAGGCATCCAAATTAGAAAAAAAAAAGAAGTAAAACTGTCATTATTTGCAGATGAATGATACTATATAGAGACAACCTTAAATATTCCAATAAAAACTATTAAAACTGATATATTTACTAAAGTAGCAGGATGAAAAATTAATATTCTGAAATTGATTGCAATTTATATACAAACTACAGGCCCGGTGCATGAAATTCATGCACGGGTGAGGTCCCTAGGCCTGACCAGCAATCAAAGTATGAGCATCTGGTGGAAAAGTAGGTCCCAGCTGACGCCTGGGCCCTGAGCAGCACCTAGGTCCCTGATCCCCCCATGTGTCTCCCCTTCACCTAGATATGGCGCCCGAGTCCCCATGAGGAGATGCAGTGAGCACAACCAGATGCCACTGGCTAGGCTGCAATATGGGCCTCTGGGCTGCCCTGCAGCACTGCATGGAAGTCTGGTGGGCAGCTTGCTCTCTCCCAGACAGCCTCGCAGACTGACTCCTGTGTGAACCCACAGAAAACCCAACTGGCCCCAGTGGTTCCTACTCACCTGGAAGAGGCTGCATGGGTGCGAGGCAGGCTCCTCATGGGCGCCCAGAACCTTAGCATGGGGGCTTCCCTGGCCTGTGAGCCCCGGCATCCTGGAGAAGGGTAGTAGAGGGAGTATGAGCGAGCTCAGCAGACATCCCACATTTTCATCACACCTCTGTCCCAGTAACCTCCATCCCCACGTAGCTGGTGAGAGGTCACAGCCCCCTACCTGGGTGATGTGGGAGCTTGGTGGCCACCACCCACACCTACTTCCCAGTCCCTATCAGGCGATCAGAGCCTGCCAGCCACTGGTCACAGACTGCCTGGTGATTGGTCAGGACTGGCTCCTTCAATGCCTGGGAGTCAGGCAGCAGCCCCACCCCCTGCCGCCAGAGCTGATCGCCATCTGTAGGATGAGTGGCAGAGCAATCGGGCCCCCTGCTCACACCCATGTTGGCCTGGCATCACCTGCTCACCTACTACCATCTTGCTTGCGGTCCTACTTTCATCGGGGCCCATGAAGGCTGGTAGCACCTTGACTGCTGCCCACTGCCAGCTCTGTGTCACAGATGTCCGTCATGTTCCAGGCCGTCCCCTGGTGGTCAGTGCACAATATAGTGAATGGTCGAACACCCGCTCTACCTGTTGAACAATGGTTAGGTTGTTATTATACAGGACTAGAAGCTCCTGGTGCATGAAATTTGTGCATGGGGGGGCACGGTGTCCCTCAGCCCAGCCTGCACCCTCTCCAATCTGGGACTCTTCAAGGGACTTTCTATTGCCTGTTTAGGCCCAAACCTGGTAGGACATCCCTCTCACAATCTAGGACTGCTGGCTCCCAACTGCTCACCTGCCTGCCTTCCTGATTGCCCCTAACCGCTTCTCCCTGCCAGCCTGATCACCCCCTAACCATACCCTGCCATCCTGATTGATGCCTAACTATTCCTCTGCCAGCCTGTTTGCTCTTCCCTGCAGGCCTGGGTCCCCCCCGGCCACTACTGCCCTTCCCAGAAGGCCCAGTCATTCCCAACTTTCCTCCTCTGCCAGCATGCTCACTCCTAACTGCCCTTCCCTGCAGGCCTAGTCACTCCCAACTGCCTTCCCCTGCTGGCCATCTTGTAGTGGCCATCTTGTGTCTACATGGGGGCAGCCTTCTTTGGTCACATGGGGCAGCCATCTTGTGTGTTGGAGTGATGGTCAATTTGCACATTACTCTTTTATTAGATAGGATAGATGCCTGTGCACAAGTGGGGGCCAGCTGGTTTTCCCTGAAGGGTGTCCGGATCAGGTTGGAGGTTCCCTTGGAGCATGGGGCGGCCTGGGAAAGGGGCCTGTGATAGTTTTCAGGCTGGCCATGCCCCCTGGCAATAAAAGTGGAGGCCCTGGTATCTGGGACTTATTTATTGTCTATAATTGAAACTTTGTAGTGTTGAGCCAAGGCCAAGGCAGGCCAGGGCTGTGGAAGTTTGGCTTTATCCATTGCTATTTCTGAGGGCAACTCAAGCCTTCTGCTCTCTCCAGCTCCATGGCTGCTGCCATTTTTGTGGTGATTTATTTATCTTCTATAATTGAAACTTTGTAGCCTTGAATGGAGTCCAGGGTTGGCCAGGGTGTGTGGAAAGCTTGGTTTCCTCTATTGCCAGGAAAACCCAAGCGTCCTGCTTGCTCTGAGGCCAGAGCCATCTTGGTTGGGTTAATTTGCATACTTGCTCCTGAGTGGCTGGTGGGCATGGCTTATGTATAGTGGAGGTACAGTAAGTTTGCATATTACTCTTTTATTAGATAGGATAATGAACTATCAGAAAGAGAAATTAAGAAAACAATCCCATATATAATTGCACCTAAAAAAAAATGAACTATCTAAGAATAAATGTACTCAAGGAAGTAAAAGACATTGTTAGACATTCAACAAAGAAATAGAGGAAGATAAAAATAAATGGTAACATATACCATGCTTATGAATAGGAAGAATTACTACTATAAAAATGTCATGCAACCCAAAGCTATTTATAGATTCACTGCAATTCCTATCAAAATACCAAAGGTATTTTTCACAGAACTAGAATTAATAATCCTAAATGTTATATAAACTGCAAGAAACTTCAAATAGCCACTGCAATCCTGAGAAAGAATAAGATGGAGGTATCAAACTATGGTACATAAATATAATGCGTAAAAATCATATGATTATACTAGTATCAATAGTAATCAAAAGGGCATAGTACTAGCATAAAAAAAACACATAGATCAGAGAGCTCAGAAATAAACCCAGACCCATATTATGAATTTATCTATAAGAAACAAAGGCAAGAATATATAATGGAATAAAGACAGTCTGTTCAACAAATGGTATTGGGAAAATTGGAATGATACATGCAAAACAAATAAAACTAAACCACCTTTTTACACCATATACAAGAATAAACTCAAAAGAAGTTAAAGATTTACATATAAGACTGGAAACCATAAATTTCATGGAAGAAAATGTAGCCATCACTCTTTGACAGTGTTCATGATAATTCTATTTAATAAAAGAGTAATATGCAAATTGACCATCATTCCAACACACAAGATGGCCGCCCCCATGTGGTCGAAGATGGCTGCCCCCATGTTGACACAAGATGGCTACCACAAGGCCAGCAGGAGAGGGCAGTTGTGATCTGTCAGGCCAGCAGGAGAGGGAACTTAGGGGTGACCAGGCTGTCAGAGGAAGGCAGTTGAGAGTGAACAGGCCTGCAGGGGAGAATATTTGGGAGGGACCAGGCCTACAGGGGAAGGCAGCTAGGGGGGAACCAGGCCAGCAGAAGAGAGCAGTTAGGGTCAACCAGGCCAGCAGGGGAAGGCAGTTAGGGGTGACTGGGCTGGCAGGGGAGGTCACTTGAGGGGAACCAGGCTTGAGAAAAGGGCAGTTGGGAGAGATCAGGTCTTCAGGGGAGGGCAGTTTGGAGGAACCAGCCTGTAAGGAAGGGCAGTTGGGGGTGATCAGGCATGCAGGGGAGGGCAGCTGGTGGGGACCAGGCCTGCAGGGGAGCACAGTTGGGAAGATCCAGCCTGCAAAGGAGGGCATTTGGAGGTGATCAGGCCTGCAGGGGAGGGCAGTTAGGGGGTGGGGAAACTAGGCCTGAAAGGGAGGGCAGTTGCGGGGGGGGGGGAACCAAGCCTGTACGGGAAGCAGTTGGGGGGGAACTAGACCAGCAGGGGAGAGCAGTTAGGGGCAACCAGGCCAGCAGGGAAAGGGAGTTAGGGGTGACTGAGCAAGCAGGGGAGGTCACTTGGAGGGGACCAGGCCTGCTGAAGGGGGTAGTTAGGAGTGATCAGACCTGCAGGAGAGGGCAGTTAGATGTAACCAGGCTGACAGAAGAGGTCAGTTGGGGCAACCAGGTCTGCAGGGGAGGGCAGTTTGGAGGAACCAGCCTGCAAGGAAGGGTAGTTGGGGCTGACCAGGCATGCAAGGGAGGGAAGTTGGGGGCAATCAAACCTGCAGGGGAGGGTAGTTTTTTTGAGGGGCAGACCTGCAGGGGAGGGCAGTTGGGGTGATCATGCCTACAAGGGAAGGCAGATGGGAGGGACTAGGCCTGCAGGAGAGGGGAGTTGTGGGGAACTAGGCCTGCAGGGGAGGGCAGTTGCAGGGTACCAGGCCAGCAGGGAGGGGCAGTTGGGATGACCAGGCTGGCAAGGGAGGCTCAGTTAGGGGTTATCAGTAGGGCAGGGGAGGGTCATTAGGGGAAATCAGGCTGGCGGGGGAGTGGTTAAAGGATGATCAAGCTGGCAAGCAGAAGCTGTTAGGGGCAATCAGGCAGGCAGGCAGGTGAGCAGTTGGGAGCCAGCAGTCCTGGATTGTGAGAAAGATGTTTGACTGCTCAAAGGTTTCCAGATTGGATAGGGTGCAAGCTGGGCTGAGGAACACCGCTACCACAAGCACAAACTTTGTGCCCCAGGCCTCTAGTTCTTAATAAAACCTTCTCTCAAGAAAGACTATTTAATCAGATCCTAAACTACCTGATAAAAGAAAATACCCAACTTTAGCCTCCTCTGGCATATTCTCCCCACCTAAGGTAAGTGGAAGTGAGGATTGAGGAGCTGTAAAATTTGCAGTCCAGAGGCACAGGCTCACCAAAAAGATGAGACTAATCACAGGCAAGAGAATGTTTCCCTTTCTCCACAATTTTTGGCTATATTAAAAGTCTAATACAACAGATTCTTTTATCTGATACATCAGGTCCACTTTTCAATAAAAAAGTACAAGGCACACTGAAAGGCAAAAAAGCAAAAACAGTTGCAGAGGGTGAACAAGCATCAGAACAGTTTCAGAGCATGGATAGAAATGATAAATCCAGGAATCAAAAACAAAAGGCTGTGATTAACATGCTAAGGGTTTTAGTAGAAAAACTTGCAAAAACAGATACCCTATCTGATTAAGAAGTAATATGCACATTGACCATCATTTCAACACACAAGATGGCCACCCCCATGTGGTCAAAGATCGCCTTCCCCATGAGGTCAAAGATGGACCACATGGGGAAGCTATAGTTAGGAGCTATTGGGATGGCAGGGGAACAGTTAGGTGTCCATCAGTCTGTCAGGGAATGGTTAGGGGTGATCCAGCTGGCAGGCAGAAGCAGTTAGGGGCAATCAGGCAGGCAGGCAGGAGAGCAGTTGAGAGCCAGCAGTCCTGGATTGTGAGAAGAATGTCTGACTGCCCATTTAGGGATCAGGCCTAAACAGGCAGTCAGACATCCCTCCCGGGGGTCCCAGATTGGAGAGTATGCAGACTGGGCTAAGAAACACCTGCATACTTCATGCACAAATTGTGTGCACCAAGCCTCTAGTCCCTCTCTCTATACAAGACTAAGTGACCATTCGTCCACTCGATTGTTCAACCAGTAGCTATGTAACACACTGACAACCAGGGGGCAGAAGCTCAACAAACAGGCATGAAAACATGGAACAGACTAATGAATCTCAGAGGGAAGGGGGTAAGAGGGAGGGCCAGAAGTGGTAACCAAAGATCTTATATGCATAGATTTGTGCACCATTGGAGTCCCTTGGCCTGGCCTGCCAGGATCGGGATGAATCTGTGCACCAGGCCTGACTTCTGAAGGGTCTCAGATTGCAAGAGGATGTAGGCCAGGCCAAGGGAACCACAATGAGGTATCACCTCTAGTCCTATATAATAAAAAGCTAATATGAAAATTGACCAAACAGCAAAACAACCAGCCGCTATGACATGCTCTGACCACTAGGAGGCAGATGCTCAATGCAGAAGCTGCTCTCTGGTGGTCAGTGAGCTCTCACAGGGGGAGCACTGCTCAGCCAGAAGCCGGGCTCATGGCTAGTGAGCATTGCAGCAGTAGCAAGAGCCTCTCTTGCCTCTCTGGCAGCATTAAGGATGTCTCACTGCCAGCTTAGGCCCAATCTAAGGAGTGGGCCTAAGCTGGCAGTGGGATATCCCCCAAGGGCTCCCTGACTGAGATAGGCAAAGGCCAGCTTGAAGGACCCCCCCACCCCAACCCCCTAAGTGCTCAAATTTTATGCATCAGGCCTCTAGTATTATATATAACTGGCAGGAGAAGCAAAAAAATATGTAAACTAATGAGACCATATAAAACTAAAAGGTGTTTGCACATCAAAGGAAACCATCAACAAAAAAAGAAGATAATCTGCCAATTAGGAGAAGATTTTCACCAATGATACAATTTGCTGTTCTTGTTGTTAATTCTCACTCGATGACATTTCCATTGAGTTTTAGAAACAGTTGAAGGCAGGACAGTGGAAGAAAGAGAGAGAAAGAAACATCGAAATGAGAGAGATATATGGATTGGTTGCCTCCATCACATGCACTGACCAGGGATGGGGATTGAACTTGTAAACCAAGTATGTGTCCTTGGCTGGGAATAAAACTTTCAACTCTTCAGTGCATGGGCCAATGCTCTAACATCTGAGCAATGCTGAACAAGGCTCCCCAATGATACATTTTATAAGAGATCACCATCTAGCCAAAAACAGTTTGGCTCAGTGGTTAGAGCACTGGCCTGCGGACTAAAGGGGCCCAGGTTCCATTCCTGTCAAGGGCATGTATCCTGGTTGCTGGCACATCCCCAGTGGGGGGCGTGCAGGAGGCGGCTGATCGATGTCTCTCTCTCATCGATGTCTCTAAGTCTCTATCACTCTTCCTTTTTCTCTGTGAAAAATCAATAAAATATGTTTTAAAAAAACAAGAGATTACCATCTAACATTTCTAAAGAACTCCCATAACTTAACAAGAGAGAGAAAGAGAGAGAGAGAGAGAGAGAGAGAGAGAGAGAGAGAGAGAGATCAAATTAAAAATAGTCAAAGGACTGAAATAGATATCCTCCACAAAGGACATAGAGATGGCCAATAGACATAAAAATATGCTTAACGTCACTAATTATCAGAAAAAATGCAAGTTAAAACCACAATGAGGTGTCACTTCACACCTGTCAAAGTGGCTATCACTAATAAATCAACAAACAACTAATGTTGATAAGGATGTGGAGAAAAGGGAGCCCTAGTATACTGTTGGTGGGAATTAAGATTTATGCAATCACTGTGGAAAACAGTATGGAGATCCTCAAACATTTAAAAACAAAATGGCCTTATAACTCCAAGATTAAACTTCTCAGTTTTTAACTGAAGAAAATAAAAACACTAATTTGAAATGACATATGCATCCCTAGGTTCATTGAAAAGTTATTTTTATTTTTTTATTAGTTTTTATACATATCTCCCCCATTGCCCCCCTCCCTCCCAGGCATACCCCAACTCCCCAGTGTCTATGTTCATTGGTTATGCTTATATGCATGCATACAAGTCCTTTGATTGATCTCTTATCTACCTCACCTAACTTTAATCTTCCTACTATAATTTCACAGTCTGTTTGAAGCTTTACTGTCTCTATATCTATCCTTTTGTTCATCAGTTTATAATGTTGTTTACTATCCACAAATGAGTGAGATCATGTGATGCTTCTCCTTCATTGACTGGCTTATTTCACTAAGCATAAGACTCTCCAGTTCCAACCAGGTTGCTGCAAATGGTAAGAATTCCTTCTTTTTAATGGCAGCATAGAATTCCATTGTGTAGATGTACCACAGTTTTCTGATCTACTCATCTGCTGACGGGCACCTAGGCTGTTTCCAAATTGTAGCTATTTTAAATTGTGCTGCTATGAACGTAGGGGTGCATCAATCCTTTCTGATTGGTGTTTGTAATTTCTTAGGATAAATTCCTAAGAGTGGGATTACAGGGTCAAATGGGAGACCAATTTTTAGTTTTTTGAGGAAACTCCATACTGTTCTCCACAGTGGCTGCACCAGTCTGCATTCCCACCAACAGTGCACAAGGGTTCCTTTTTCTCCACATCCTCGCCAACACTTGTCATTTGTTGATTTGTTGATGATAGCCATTCTGACAGGTGTAAGATGGTATCGCATTGTCGTTTTGATTTGCATCTCTCAGATGATTAGTGACTTGGAACATGTTTTCATGTGTCTCTTGGCCTTCCTTCTGTCGTTTTTCAAAAAGGTTCTATTTAGGTCCGTTGCCCATTTTTTATTGGATAGTTCATCTTCCTTTTATTAAGTTGTATAAGTTGGCTATAGATTTTGGAAATTAAACCTTTATCAGTGATAGCATTTGCAAATATGTTTTCCCATACAGTGATCTTTCTTGTTGTTTTGTTGATGGTTTCTTTTGCTGTGCAAAAGCTGTTTATTTTGATGTAGTCCCATTTGTTTATTTTTTCTTTAGCTTCCATTGCCTTTGGAGCAGTATCAGTGAAGAAGTTTTTCGGCATATGTCTGAGATTGTGCTGCCTGTGAATTCCTCTAGTATTTTTATGGTTTCCCTTCTGATGTTTAAGTCCTGTATCCATTTTGAGTTTACTTTTGTATTTGGTGTAAGTTGGTGGTCCAGTTTCATTTTTTTTTTTGCATGTATCTGTCCAATTTTCCCAACACCATTTATCGAAGAGGCTATCTTGGCTCCATTGAATGTTCATGCCTCCTTTGTCAAATATTAGTTGAGCATAGTGGTTTGGGTGGATATCTGGGTTCTCTATTCTATTCCATTGGTCTATATGTCTGTTCTTGTGCCAGTACCAGGCAGTTTTGAGGACAGTTGCTTTGTAGTATAGCTTGAAATCTGGTATTGAGA